>CM046667.1:26385583-26462628 GCA_025594165.1 Tamias sibiricus | reverse complement strand
AATGATGCCTAACATCACAGTTAGGAGACCTTTTTTGAAGTTTTGCTCACGTTTGATGGTGCTTGGGGATCTTGAGTTTTTCTGGATCCTCAATGTACCCCAAGCCTTTGAGATCCTTTGTTTCTGAGAGATGTTTGAGGCCTTTGAGTAGCTAGGGATTTCTGAAAAGCTGGGTTCCTCTGAGATTTCAGGGGCCTCTGGAGTACTGGGAGACTCAGATGTGGTCAGGAAATTTAAGGTCCCAGAGGATCTGAAGGTGCTTGAATCCTTCAAGGTACTCCAGGCCTTTAACATGCTAGAGGCCTCTGAGGTGCTTAGGGTCTTTAAAGTGGTGGAGGACTCATGCATGCTTGGAGATTTCAAGGTGTTCAGGGCCTTTGTGGCAGCTGGGACCTCTGAGATGTCTAGGGTCTTTGAGGCACTCACCGTCTCTGTGGTGCTTGGAACATTCAAGGTGCTCAGAGCCTTCAAGGTACTTGGGACCTCAGAAGTGCTGGGGGTCTTTGAGGTACTTTGAGCCTCAGAGATTCTGGGGTCCTTTAAAGTACTGGGGGCCTCCATGATGTTGGAAACCTTTACGTTTCTTGGGGCCTCATACCTGTTCACAGATGTCGACGTACTGGGATCCTCACAGATCCTTAGGTCATTAGAAAATCTTGGGGCCCTCAAGGTGTTGGGATCATTTGAAGCCATCTCAACTTTCAAGTCTCTTGGGATTTCAGAGATGCCTGTCATCTCTGAGGTACTAGGGACACTTGATATATGATTAGAAGTACTTTGGTCCCTTGAAGTGCTGAAACCTGTGTTTGGACCACTGGAATTGCTTGGGGCCACCCAGTTGCTCGGGTCTTGTGAGGTGTTTGAGGTCTCCAAAGTACTCAGGTCCCAGGAAGGAATTGGAGTCTCTGACATACCCAACCCTTGTGATATACTGGGAATCTCAGAGATACTGGGTCTCCTAGGAGTGCTCTGGCCATGAGAAATGCTCCAGTCATGAGAATTATTCCAGCCATGAGAGCTGCTGCAGACTTGGATGTTGCCACGACCTCTTGAAGGACTTGGGCCCCAGGAAGTGCCTGGGACCCACATGGTGCTAGGAGTCTCGGATGAGCTCTGGACCCGTGGATTACCACGGCCTCTGGGAGTGTTAGAGCCTCGCCAAGTGCTTGCACCTCTCCATGTACTTGGGCCCCTCCAGTTGTTTGGGGCCTGCCAGGTGCTGGGGCCCCTCCAAGGGCTCCGGATCTCTGATGGGTTAGGGCCCCTCCAGGTACTCAGGCCTCGCCAAATGCCCATACCCAGTGAGGCATTGGGATCTTGCCAGGTGCTGGGGTCCTGCCAGGTAGTTGGGTCTAGCCAAGAGGCTGGGGTCCCCCAAGTATTTGGTCTCTGCCAAGCTGTGGGACCCCTCCAGACGGCTGGGCCCCTCCAGGAGGTGCTCAGTCTTTGTGAAGAACTCAGCCTCCACAACATGTTAGGATTCCATCCTGTGCCTCTCAAGTTGTTGGGGCAAAATGAGTAGGGACTAAGAGTCTCCAGGGTGTTTGACATCCCCAAGGTGCTTGGGCCAAGGGAGGCCCTGAAGGTCCTGGAAGCCCCTGGGCCCTGTGAAGACATCAGGCCCTGTATATGGCTGTAGGCACCTCAATTCTCTCACAGTGTGTGAGTTTCGATGAGGCCCACTATTTTGTACTTGCAGCTTGTGTCCAGCCCCGTTGGGAATGGGGGATGGGATTCACGCAGGCAAGTCAAGAGATCTGGGCATACAGATCACACCAGACTGGAAAGCAGGAGGGAATAGTTTCTGAGTAGCCTCAGAAACTTATCGCTTCAGCTGATACTGCTCCCACTGCTGTCACCGCGGCTTCTATCTTTAAGGTCCCTACTTTCTCTACCGCAACGTCCGCCCCCTACCTTCCCTACCTCTGCGTCGCCGATGAGGCCAGGCCGTCGCCGCTGCTGTCGCCTATACTGCTGCTGCCAATGCTGTTCCTGCCACGGGCAACAAAAATGTCACCGTTAGCCGCTATGTGGTTAACTCCCACGCAGCAGCTTCCAGGCTAACCGCGCCCGCCTCCGGCCCTCCGGACTTCCTTCCCAGAATCCTCCAGTCAGAGAGCTTCCCTTGGACGGCTTCGCCCCGCCCCACTTCCAGTGCCTCTGCTCTGACTCCTGCAGAGGAAGTGAGGTGGTCTACATTTGCCTGCTTCCGTGGGCTGGCGGAGAGAATAGGAGGCGGGCTTTTGAGAGTGGGGAGTTGGGAAAAGGAATTGGGGAGGGGGAGGAGGAGCAAGGGGAAAGGAATGACGATCGTTCCTTGTATTCTATAATTATTACCTCTGGGGTCTTGGGAAAGAGTGAGTCTCTATGCCCAACGAAGGCGGGCATGAGGTGGGGGGCGCGGGATGGAAGGCGCGCGGGACGGAGGTGGGGGTGTATTCTTGGAAGGAATCGGTTGACCTCAGCCCTCCTTTCTTGTTCTGTCCTACGCAGCACATTCACTCACTCTGCCTGTTTACAGAAAGCATTTATACGTATCTACTTAATTATTAGGTCCATCTAGGATCTGGATAATAATGTTATGGCCAAAGTGCTGGGCGATGAGAGCAGATGGGAATGCAAAGCCTTTACAATGTTCTACGTTCACAGGGGTTACTAAGCAGGGCAGTAACAGGATCAGACCTGCATTTGTGCAGCCTCAAGGAGGGGCAATCTCTCTCCTGGCAGACCACATAGGAAGCAATTAAAATAGAAGCAAGAGGCATGAAAGTGAACCTTGAGGCTGTTGCTATGGGGATGGAGAGACAGAAAGGCATTTTGAGGGTGACCACTGAAAGGCTTAGGAGACTGGATGGAAATGGGGAATGGGGTGGGGGCAAGGGAGTGCAGGTTGGCTCCAAGGTTTCTAGGCTCCAGTCTCCCTATGTACCTCATGTATTTTGCTTCTTTCAGAGCACACTCTGAACCTTGCTCACTTGTTTTCACTGCCTAAATCACCTTCTCTCTCTTCTCCATCTATCTGAATTCCATCTGCCTGCTCAGGGGCATCTTTCTCCCCGAAGCTTATCTTGGTTGGCCCAAAAGGGCATTGAGCCAGTTTTGGCTGACTGGAGGAACACCTTAGAGCTAGCATTTTGTATTTTTTCCATGTTATTGCACATATTAGCTTGCTCAAGTCACTGAGGCTGTATTCTTATGGAGGTAAAGTACTGGCTTCATAGTGTTGTATGAGTGAAATAAGACAGTAAATGGAAAGCCTTTTTCACATAGCAGGCACAGATATAGCAGGCCTCTCAAGGTGTTGAAGCAGTGTTGAGAGTGTGGCATTTAATAAATGCATGTTAAAGTAATACACGATGGAAAAGTTCTTACATGTGTTCTTTTTGGTACCGAGGATTGAACTCAGGGGCACTCGACCACTGGGCCACATCCCCAGCCCTTTTTTGTATTTTATTAGAGACAGGTTCTCTCTGAGTTGCTAAGTGCCTGGCCATTGCTGAAGCTGGCTTTGAACTCGCGATCCTCCTGCCTAAGCCTCCCAAGTGCTGGGATTACAGGCGTGCACCACCGCGACTGGCTTACATGTGTTCTTAACTGAACTCCTGAAAGGCAAGTGAATGGTTTTTACCCATTTGTCTGGAAGGGACTAAATGCTTGCTTGACAGAGGCTTAGTTTGTAGTCCCACTGGGGGAAAGGCCCTGTCTAGCCCATAGTCTTTAATATTTCTAGGCCTTAGTTGGAGTTGGTGAAATAGGATATGGCTGCATCTGGTCATGAATTCTGGGATAGGGCAGTGTGCCAAATTGTACCAGTGAGGTCTAGGCATCTGCACTTGTGTAGAAAGAGGGTGCCTCCTGTGAAGAAACAGGCATTGAATTCAGACTTAGGAACATGAGTTTTGACCCATTCTAAGTCACTTACAAATACTTTAACCTTGATGAGTTTACTCAATATCCCTTCCTTTAATTTTTTTCTGTAGAAACAGAAAAGGCCGATCTTTCTAGCCTTGTCTTCCTGACTTTTTAAAAATTTCTCTCTGGAGATAAGTTATATGAAGTGTCTTTCAGTCATGATCTGTAGATGGAAGGGATTCTTATTTTGAGAAACAGGCAAAATGTTATAGGTTCCTGGAGGGTAAATCAGATGACAGACTCCAACAGTTAATTTAATATTATGATCTCTGACAAGTGTTTTGCAATGAGCTGGTGCTGTTATAATTCAATAAATTTTCAGGAAAGAACAGATTGAATAAAGAAATGGCCTTCCAGCTAAGGCTAGTGACTCATTGTGTTTTGGATGGGGAGTTAGGGGCAGGGAAAGCCACGTGAGGAAAGATCAGTGTGAAATACTTGGGATCTTCCTAAGCCTGGCAGTCAGTTCTTCCAATTGACTTGGATCTCTGCTTCTGAACAATATAGCCAAGCCCCAAACCTGAGAGGGCCTGATTTTTTTTACATGGCTATCTATCCTCCACACATCTAGAAGTGGTCTTGATTTTACTTCATTCTACAATTCCTTTTGGGTTAAGGGTTAATGGTGATCAGCTAATAACTCTCTGTTTGACCTGTATTGGCCTAAGTTAATAGCAGGGCTATGGAGGCCCTGCAGGTATTTCTTCAATTGAAGAGGAGACAGAGATTCCGGAGGACATTATGTCTTCTACTTCAATTTGAACAGTAATTGACTGAGAAACAAACTTTCAGTGTTTAGTCCCTTATGTCTGCAACTTCCCAGGAGAAAAACCCAGTGGGTTGTGGGGAAATTACTCTGTATCTTCATTCAATAATTATATGGATGGGGCAGAACATAGTGTCCTTTGAGCCCTACTCTTTTGTTTTCTTGTGTTCTCTCCTAACTTATCATTTTTCAGATCTGGAAAGATGGTTGATTAGAGATTTTTCCATGCGTTGAAAGAAGTCCAGTAAACAGGAAGGGTAAGGTCCTAGCCTGACACAAAGGGAAGTAGCCATGGCCACTCAGGAAACTTCCATGGAGGGGTGTGGTCAAGAAATGATTGCTGAACAGCATATAGTGTTTGTACTCAAATCCCCAGACAGTGGCACACTATAGGCTCCACTTATTCAGGCTGAACTTTGTCTTTTATATTGAGTGAGATCAGAATATAATGGGCACAGAAGTCTTCAAGGAGTCCAGTAGCATACACCAACGACTCTGGTTCCCCTCCCCATTTTTTGCAGTTTAAAATTATATGTGCCTAGAATACTGCAAATTAACTTTTTTGGTTCTACTTAGTCATACGTGACAGTATTTTGACATCATACATAAATGGAATATAACTTCTTATTCTTCTGGTTGTACATGATGTAGAATCACACTTGTTGTGTAATCATATATGCACACAGGATAATAATGTCTGATTTATTCTACTATCCTTCCTACCCCTCCATACCCCTCCCCTCCCTTCATTCCCCTCTGTCTAATCCAAAGTACCTCTATTCTTCTGTAGCCACCCTTATTGCGAATCAACATCTGCATATCAGCGAAAACATTCTTTTATTCTTTAAAATTGCTTCTCAAGTCTGGTGGGATTTTATGAGAATTCAATGTTATGAGCTCATTCTCTTCCCAACAATTACTTTCTAATTGAAATTTTCTTTGTAACCAGAGCCTATAAGACCTCCTCTTGGGTAAGCCTACCAGTTTGTGGCAGTGAAGCAAGCACTTCTTCAGGGAATAGAGCACTCTTGCATCAGCCTCCCACCCCCATTTACAACATCCTTTGCATTCATTGTGAGCTAAAGCTTACTTAGATTACTGGAACAAGTGAGTCTGGCCCCATCCACTGTACCTAGTATGGGTACTTCTCACATTTCTAGTCCATTGGTGATTCCTCTGAATTGTTTTGCAATGCAGGTATTGATTTTTTATAATTTTCACAATTTGGGGGCTTGCAAGGAAGTTTATGGTGTGTCCATTTCTATTGTTATGAAGCAAAAAGGATTATGTTTACAGTTTGTTTGTTTTTAGGGTGGAATATTTTTATTGTGAATTAATCTCAAACATAGAGACAAGGAAAAAGATTAATACTATATATTCCCACATAACCAATGCCTAGCTATATCAAAATTAAAATTAGATCCTACTTATGTAAGTCTTCATGCTGAACTTAACACATGAAATGAATAAAAAGTATAGTAGAAAATTACTCTGCTGTTGTTTTATCCATGTATCCTCCATTAAAACAAGGTAGGCTTAGCTGGGCGTGGTGGCACAAACCTGTAATCCCAGCACTTTGGGAAGCTGAGGCAGGAGGATCGCGAGTTCAAAGCCAGCCTCAGCAATGGCGAGGCACATAGCAACTCAGTGAGACCCTGTCTCTAAATAAAATACAAAAAGGGCCAGGGATGTGGCCCAGTGGTCGAGTACCCCTGAGTTCAATCCCTGGTACCACAAAAAAAAAAAAAAAAAAAAAAAAAAAAAAAAAAGAAGAAGAAAACAAGGTAGGCTTGATTTCTCTTAGATTTTCTTCCTTTCTTCTATAAAATAGGTAACAATTATATGATCTGTTATCTGGAGTTGAGGCACCACTGGGAATTATTTATGGTGATGAAGTCATCCCTACCATACTCACAATTATATATCTCATGGACCATAATGCTAGTGTCAGAATTCCCTTCCTCCTGCTCTCTCCATCAGAATAGTTCTTTTAATCTTCCTTCTTAATTTGGCTGCTGAGAACTATTCTTCCTCATGTCTCTTTTCTAGTTGGGAGCATGTAGACACTTATCACTGTTCATTTCTTACTCTGACTTCCTCTGGCCTATGAAAAGTAGGTTATTTATATCCTGATACTTGCTGTTGTAGTATAAATGTCACCATGTTCATTTAGGGAAGTCTTTTGGAGCTTCAGAAGGCTATGTATTTCATTCTTTCACAGTTTTTTGATGATCAGCTGGGTAAAATTTATTCATGTTCAAGGACCTGTTTGTGATAGAACAGTAAATGCCCTTGCTGTCCAGCATATTCTTAATACTGGTCTTGGTGATAATGGTATCATTACTCTCGAACCACTGGTCCTTTTGGTGCCACATGAAGCTGGTATAGTGGCCATTGCACAAGGTACCTTGATAATTAACCATAGCAAACAAGGAATACTTATTATTGTTGTTTTCTATATTAGTCTGCAGCTGCAACTGTCTGTTCATCTTACTCTTTACTTGAGGCCATATATAGTATCATATATAGTTCCAGAAGAAAGAAGATGTATGTAGTGGTTTTGTGCCTCTATTGATCAGTTGTTCAAACCACGTGAGATCAAAACCCACCACAGTGGGTAATTTCTTCATTGTGAGGAATATGCATTTGAATTTGGTTATGCTTCTGAGGTGCTCAGGCCTTGTGAATCTTCACAGGTAATCTGTAGACATAGTTCTGAATGATATATGTCTTTCCTTGTTTGAGGTGCTCTCTTTCCAGGGATTCTGAGCAGGATGGGGAGGAAAAGCCAGATAAGCACACGGGCTGGGGTTGTAGCTCAGTGGTAGAATGCTTGCCTAGCCTGTTGTGAGGCATTGGGTTCAATCCTCAGCACCACATAAAAATAAATTCATAATGTATTGTGTCCATCTATAACTAAAAACATTTTAAAAAACCCAGATAAACACAATCTAATGTCCCAACATATGATGGAAACATATTGATAGGTTTGTAGGGTGACATCAGACTGCAGACCACCTGTGAATATTTGGTTTATGATGTAGTTATAGTGGCTGAAATTGTTAATTGTTAGCTGCCTTCTCAACATAATCACATTTGCAATGCCTGTGCAGCCAAAATAAGGAATTATAGGTAGCCTGTTGCCTCTTCTCTGCTAAATGATGAACATGTACCCATATTAGGTGCAGTAACTTATAGGGAACATAGGGAAATGGGTTTCCAAAATACAACTCCAAAAAGACTGAAGACATTTCACAGACCAAACTCAACTCTTATTTTAACATTTCATATTTGTGCCTGTGAGAGAGAAGAATCTCTCTCAGTATTGGAGTGTAGGTAAGGCCTGGACAATGCAGTTCAGAAAGCATGTGTTGCCAAAATTATTGGTCCTTTTAAGCCTATAATGGAGTTTGAGGTGATATTTTTCCTAGTTGGGTTATGCCCTAAAAATTCTAGTTCCTGTTTAGTTGGTTACCAGTAGGAACCTTCTTGCCAAGTTTTGAAGCTGTACATTTCTGTTGAGAAATCCACACTGGGGTGGAGGTTTGGAATTTCTAAGTTTCCCATTTACTCTTTCTTTTACAATGTGCTCAGTGTCTTGAGAAGTGCAGAGCTCTATCAAACTCTTGCAATAAAAGACTTGCTAAACTACAGAACAGCTTCTGGCAGCATAAGGTCATGTCCCTAAGATGACAACAGCTCCCCAATAAAATGCCTGCCTAAAAAAGCTTAAGGCTGCCAGAATATACTACTTTTTCTAGCCAACACCAAGTAATAAGGTCCCTAACCTCCTTTTCTTAGTGCATACAACAAAAGGGGCTTATAATTTTGAAAATGTGTATCTTACTATGCAGAAATGTCTTTCTCAAGGACCTGAGAGCCATTCCTTTGAAATGCAATAATCAGGAAGGATAGGGCCTTTAATATAGCCTCCTCTCCCAGTGTCTATCGGAAAATAGAACCCAGCTAGCAGTCTCAGCTGGTCTTATGATATTTATGCTGATGAGCCCTCTGTACTTTTTCACTTCCATAACTCTACTGAGCCCCTGCTCTCCCTCCTTCCTAATTCTACCTTTAGAACTTCCAAATTACTTCTGTGTAAATCGGAATGGAGCTCAGCTGTTTTCTGTACTGTCAGTACTTACTGAATAAAATCTGGTTTTACTGATTTTACTATTGTCCAATTGTGTTTATCAAAGATAATCTTTATCATGTATGAAACCATTAAACATAAAACCATATGTAAATTTATTGTAGAAGTCCACAGCTAAGTGGTACTGTTTTGTTTCAGTATATTCATTAACATATTTCTCTATAAAGCAGTTGTTTTAGTCAGCTTTTTTGTTGCTGTGACCAAAATACCTGACAAGAACAACTTAAGAGGAAAAGTATATCTGTTTCAACCATAGCTCCATAGCTCTGGGCCTGAGGTGAGGCAGAATATCATGGTGGAATGGTGTGGGAGAGGAAAGCAGCTCAGAACATGGCAACCAGGTAGCAGAGAGAGAAAGAGCTCTGCTCACCAGGGACAAAATAGATTTTCTAAAGGCAAATCCCCCAGTGAACTACTTCCTCCAGCCACACACTACCTGCCTATAGTTACCACCCAGTTAATCCATATGCATGTATTAATCCCCTATTAGGTTCTCATAATCTGATCATTTCACCTCTGAGCATTCTTGCCTTATTTTACACATGAGCTTTTAGGGGACACCTCATGTCTAAACCAAAGCATCAGGCAAAGAAGACACAGGAAAAGCAAGAGTAGATTCTGTTCATATACTGTGACACCCATGACAGCTACCCAACTTTGTCTTGCTTTTCCTGCTTTCTTGAGTTCTGCCTCATACAAAGCATTAATATATTACACATAATTCCTGCCTCTAGTTATTGTCCACCATAAAACTGTTCATGTGGGAACAGTCCAGACCCATAGCAAACTCTATATGTAAGAATCTGTATAAGGTCCTTGCCAGAGTGCAAAACCTGACAGGGGTCTTGTACATAGCCTGAGCAGGGAAACTGAACAGAAAAGGACAGGATTGTGCTAGCAAAAGTGAGGTGTAAGACAAAAATCCACTAACTCCAGGCTCAGGATTGTAATTCTAAAGATCAACGCAGCCTTTAACATTGCAGCTTTCTTATTTACCTCCTTCTTCTGATGGTTTGAACATGGCAAAATGGGACTCAATCTGTTGCGACCTTACACTGTCTGCCAAGGAAATGGAAAAGCTCTGGCTTTCTGGCTGCTTGCCACATTACCACGCCCTGCTACCTGACCTAGGCTAAGCAGGGGGCGTGGCTGTGAGAACTAGAACCACCCTGCTGGTCACTGATTGGCTATGGCCCATTATAAAGCATTGTCCACCTTCTCAATAAACGAGCTCCTGCACCCTTTGACTGGACTCCCCGGTATGTTCCTGAGCCTTTTAAAGGTGGGTGGAGGGAATATCGGAGGCCTCCCCTCTCCCAATCTAGCCTCTTTGTTGGGGTAGACCTTTCTGGCCTCTTTTGCTGGACAAAAGAGGTCCATCCCGGGTACAGGGAGGTTAAAGACCCCAACCCCTTATATTTTCGTGACACCAATCAACCAGTACATCCCACCATATCCTAGAGGAAAGTTGCTCAGAATAGATATTAATGGTGACTGAAATGACCTTGGCAAGAAACTCCGACAAATGTACACTATGGCTATAAAGGCTTAGAGGATTCCTCTGGGTCTCCTCAGGTCTGACTCTTTTGTGGAAGTCAGGACACTCTCTGCCCTTTTCAGGTGCTAAAGCCTCTAAGACAAGGCAAAATTACTCCCTGGCACTTGTATGGAGGAGGGAAGCACAGGGCAAGAGAGTTTTCTGCTTTACCCAGTCCTTGAAGCCTATATAAATCAAGTCACTAAGCTATTTCTGGCACTTCCCCCATAACTTCTTTGCCACTATGTTCCCACCCTTCCTACACTCTAATTCCTGCTCTAAAAAAATCTCCAAGTCCCCACACCCTCACTCTACCACCCAACAATATCCCTGGATCCTTTATTTATTTAAAGGTCTAGGTTAAGTTGGGCTCCAATTATTCCTTGGCCAGCCATCTCTTCTGACCTATCCATTAGGGATAATCACAAGTGGGATACTCCAGGCCTAGTTTCCATAGCAAAAAATAAATATTCACTGGTTCCCAGTGGGTTGAAGGTTTAGAGGAATGGAAACTCTTTGGTGTGAATTCCTAAGGGACCAATGAGGGTCTAGTTTCAGGGAGCAAAGTGGAGATAGGGATATTATCTTGGAGTGTAGGAGAGAGGAAGCATAACCAAAGGCATCAGGCCCAGACCTGAGCCAAGGCACTTACTAGCTGTGTGAGCTCAGATAAAACACCTATCCTCTCTGAGTCTTAATTATGTAATCTGTTATAATGATTTTGATTGTATATCATTTTTCAACTGAATGGTGTAAAAGCAATGCTCATCTAATAGAAATCATACTTTAAATTTTGAATTTTCATCTTTTTCTGGGCTAGAAATACAATATTTCCTTGAGAAGCTGGGCAGCGGCCGCAGCACCAGCAGCAATTCACAGTCAGCCATTAAATCACAAATAGACAATGCATGTCAGTGTACTGTGTTGTTAAGCTGTGATGGTCAGTAGATAAAATATATTGAGCATGCTTTCAAATTACAATATTTTCACACTATGATAGGTTTATTGTGGCATAAATCCAGGTTCATTGATGAACACAGTAAACAAAAAATCTTTATGGCAAGCTTCAACTTTCATTCCCCTCTTTCTCAATCCCCACCTTTAAACCAGTAGACAGCACAATGTCTAAGACACAGAACACAGGAAAAGAAAACAACATTTTCCTTCAAAACTATCTCAAAGTTGTGACCCAATTCACCTGATGATCCATTGTAGGTACTTCATGTACAGGAACATGCACTCAGTAAATAAAGATCAATCCTTTAAATGTACTACTGTGCTAGGTACTCTGTGCTATGAGAAACACAGAGAACAACAACATGTCCTCAGAAAGTTTATAGCCTAGGATCATTTTCCTTCACTTTGACAAAAACGGAATCCAAGGCCAAATCCCCAGGAAAGCTGCTATCTCCAGGGCCCATGACCAGTTCCAAGATTATTACTATATATTAGTGAAAATATTTGATGCAATGTTAATCTCTCTTGGACACTCATGCACCTTCCCCCTATATGTCAGGATTAGGATTCTACTCCCCTAAGCTTAGGAGTAAGATCTAATAGATGCCTCCCCACAATGGATGTCAGTGGTTTTAGGAAGTTGAACAGATTCATTGATGTATTTGAACTTTCTGAGTGAGCACAGTCTTATGTGCTTTTGGAGAGAATAACCATAACTATTCAATTCCCCCACACTGAGTATATGTTTAGAGGTTGAAATAAGAGCCAGTATTCTTTCAGAGGAATTTGTTAGCAGGAATATTTGTCTGAGAGACAAGAGAAAAGTGTGCTTACAACTTTTCCATTATTATCAGTGGTGATGTACAACCTACACATTATCTTTGAGATTGAATGCTCTAATAAGAGCTGATTTGACCTGCCAACAGTTGTTACCTTAAACTCACAGCAGTTTAGCAAAATGTAGTTTCCAACTAGTAGATACTTAGATTCTGTCTTAGTCTGTTTGTGCTATGTTAGTCAGCTTTTCATTACTGTGAACAAAATACCTGACAAGAACAACTTAAAAGAAGAAAAGTTTATTTTATCTCACAGTTTCAGAGTTTCAGTCCATAGTCAGCCAACACCATTGCTCTGGGCCCACAATGAGGCAGAACATCATGGAAGAAGGTCATGGCAGAGAAGAACTGCTCCTCTCTTGGTGGCCAGGAAGCAGAGTGGGTGAAAAGCATAGGGAAGATGAACCCTTCCAGGGCATACCTCTAGTGACTTGACTCCTCCAGCCATCCTCTGCCTGCTTACAGTTACCAACCAGATAGTCTATTCCAAGTAGGATGAACTGATTAGGTTATAGCTCTCACAATCCAATCATTTCACCTCAGAACATTCCTGCATTAACACAGGATCATTGGGGGGCACCTCATGTCCAAATCATGACAACTACTACAAAAAGTACCACAGATTAGGCAATTGATAAAGAAAAGAAATTTACTTCTCACGTTTTCAGAGGTTGGGAGGTCCAATATCAAGGTGCCACCAGGTTTGGAGTCTGGCAAAATCTGCTGTTTCCAAGATGGTGCGCTTCAGAGGCTGCTTCTCCAGAGGGGGGAATGCCATATCTTTTTTTTTTTTTTGGTACCAGGGATTGAACCCAGGGTGCTTAACTGCTGAGCAACATCTCCCAATCCTTTTTTATATTTTATTTAGAGACAGGGTCCCACTGAGTTGATAAGTGCCTTGCTAATCTGTTGAGACTGGTGTTGAACTCCTACCTCAGCCTCCCTTGTTGCTGGGATTACAGGTGTGCGTCACTATGCCCAGCAGAATGCTGTATATTTACATGATGAAAAGGACAGAAAATCAAAATGAGACCTGGCTAGGTCCTTTCATCACTTTATTAGGGCAAAAATCTATGCTTGAGGGCTGAGCCTTCATGCCATTATCATCTTTCAAAGGCTGTACCTTTTAATATTGTTGCACTAGAGATTAAGTTGAACAATATTAATTGTGGGGGACACATTCAGACCATAGCAGCCCCCAACTCAGCTGGTGTCACTGGAGGTGGCTGGAAAGATCACTGCAATTCTCATGGTTCTCATACAGTGTGGATAGAAACCTTATAATTTTCAGGCTAGATTTTTTTTTTTTTTACAGTTTTCATGTCTTTATATATAAGTTAAAAATAAACCTAAATTAGAAGGAAAAAGTAGAAACAAATACCAGTACTTTTCAAAATGTTTTCACATTAAGAAAAAAGTATTTTCACCATGTTTTTTTAAAATTTCTCTCAACATAGACATACTCGGTTTGAAAAACACCATGACAAGAAGCCTCAAGACATGTGATGATCTCTTCAAAATGAGGCAATTATTCCACATGTTGCATTCCTCTGAAGTTTTCAAAGAGGTTTAGTGAAAAGGAGAGGGGGAGTTGGGGGGGAATATTGATTATCTAGGAAATAGGACCTCAGTGAATATATTAGAACTAGGGTTTAGACAACATGAAACAGGAGGTAGAAGATCACACATAACCAAAACTCCAGTGAGGTGAAAACAGGCAGAAATGGAGTCACTAATAGGTGCTCAGGGGTCAATGGGGGTAGACAGGTTTACAGATAGGAAATGGCCTGCCTACCTATTGGTTGGTGGAAGGATGCCAAAGGGGAATATGCAGTCTTTACTGGTCTCAATTAGCACCTCCTATATTTCTGGTCTTCTTCAATCATTTGGGATTATTCTCTGTATTGTGTGTGTGTGCGTTACTGGCAGAATTTGAAGGGGAAAAAGGAGAGCACAGTGGCCCTGAGAGTCCCAGGGATTCCACCTCCATTGAAAACTACTCAGTAATTACCAGAATGACTGGTGATGCTTCACACAGAACAATGTTGCTAATTCTGGCCCACTTTTTTACAGACAGAACTAAAACATGGAGAAAAACCAGGGCCACAAGACAGCAAATTGATGCCAGATCACCCCCAGTGTCTGCCCTAGTCAGAAAAACCCCATGCATCCAGTGTCCCTCCAGGTTTTTCCCTCCTTTATAGCTAGCCCCAGAGATACACTCTCCAGACAGGCTTCTCACAACCCACACATAAGGAGGGGAGGGGCATTCAGAACACAGAGGCAATACCCAAGTAGGTCCCTTAGCATCAAGGAAGGGACAGGTGCATCCCTCAGATTGGAGCCCATCCCAATCTCCTTAACCTTGCTAATCTGGCCCCTTGGCAGCAGAGGGAGGCCTACATGAAGAGGTCACCCACAAGGAAGGAATGTGTCCTGTGGAAGAGCAGCCCCAAACACTTCCAAATCTCAGTCACATAGAAGAACATGAAGAAGGGAAAAGTACTCTGGAATTATGGAGTGAATTATAAAGAAAAACGTGTTTGTTTTTCACACAGGTAAGAGCATTTGCTCAGCCCTAGCTGGAAAAAAGGTGTTGCTCATTTCTGGGTTAGCAAACTTGCAAGGAAATGTTACCTTGGCTTTTGGTTAGCTGATCAACCTGTGGCTTGGATCCTAGTTTCTCTGAGACTGCCTTTCTTTTATAAATACAGACAGGCAGGGCACGATTTACAAGGATTTTTCTGAGTCTCTATTCTGTCATGAGTAAGGCGAGAATCATGAGAAAACAAACCTCTCCTAGATTCGTTTATTCAGGAAATGGATAAGAAGCACCTCTTGCTGTGGCAGGCACTAGGAATACAAAACCAAAGAAAATTAGGTACAAAGAAAATAAGCCAGAGTTCCTCACTGAGGGAAAGGACATGAAGATGAATGTTAGCTGATAAATGTACAAGGGCACTTGCAATCCACAACCTAACATTTGTGAAGTGGGATTGCAACCGTGCTTCAAATGCTTTGTGAAAGCAGTTGTAATGACCAGATACACCCCTTCAATTGGCCCAGAGTCTATCATTACCAAAGAAACTTCTTCTTCACCAATAACGGTCACGTGGGAAAACGTGTCAGACTGGCACGATGCATTATTTTTGCCAAAATTGGAATGGATGGGTCTGGGTGGTTTAGGCCTTTCTGAAAGTCGCTAGTTCCACAAATCCGCCCGCATCTGAATCTCGTGGTGGACTCAGTAAAACAGATTGGAAGTGCCCAATCCAGAGTTTCTGATTCCTTGATGACACTTTGACAATTGATGTCTATGCTCTGGAAACCCAATGCTGTTAGAAATATACTGGAAATATGCACTAATACCCATGCTGCTGGAAATATACTAGTGCAACTTCATATCCCACAGTTTTGTGTCTATTGGTGGGACAAACCCCTGGAAATCTGTGCAAAAGGCATTCCTTGAGTCTATTGTGTGCCAGGCTGGAAGTTGAAGGAGCCCTAATTAGGAAGGGCTGTTGTAGCTAGCTGGAAGCCATAAGTTCCACCTGATATGTATGTGACGCACCTGTAGGCACCCGCAAACCTGAAGGTATATAACCGGGTGAAAGCGGTCCGAGTTAGGAGAACGGAGAATTCAGTCAGCCGGGCAGTCACTCGGTCGGTCAGAAGAATCAGAGCGGCCAGAACGTAGGCAGAACGGTTACAGAAGAGAAACCAGATAGAAGACAGAAGAGAAACCAGATAGAAGAAGTAATGACTGGTCAGAGTTAGGCCGAGACTCCTGAGGAAGACAGAAGACAGAAGAAAGAAGAAGGAAGAAAGAAGAGAGAAGAAAGAAGCTCTAATCTTTCTCTAAGCTAAGCTCTAGCTCTATCTTTCTTTCTCTCTAAGAAAGCTCGCTTTAATCTTTCTCTCTAAAAATCTTTCTTTCCCTCTCTAAGCTCTAAGAAAGTAGAAGTAAAAGTAGTAAAAGCTTTACTCTGCCTCCGAGATTTTTTCCCGGGTTTCGGTACCAGGCAGCTTACAGGAAGTAATGAGCCAAGCCTGCTCCTTGTCATGAAGAAGCTCAGAGACCAGCAGGGGAGACAGACAGGTCACCAGGCAGAGACAGCCTGGAGTGCACGGGGCTCAGATGGGGAGTGAAAGGTTGCTTCCAGTGAGAAACATTACCCACCAAATCGAAGTAATGCCCATCGATTCCCTTCATTTCTGACTGGAGGCCACTGCACCTCATGCACAGTGCCAGGCAGAAGATCTGACATGACAGGATGTTCAGTGAACATTGGGGGAAGGAGCAAATAGGCCTTCAGTTCTGGCACTTAGACTGGAATGCCTGGCAGGACCCTAGGATTGTTTTCCCAGCGTGTCTTTGGACTTGATGTGTGGATTTGGGCCAATCGAGTCTCTTTCTGGTGTTCCTTCCCACATCGATGACATGGAAGGTACCTAAGTTGTGAGAGGTTAGGGTAAGTGTGTGTGATGTGGGTCAAACATCGGCCTTCATCCTGAATGCCCACCCCTGGTTCTGTGAGCTCCAATAGGTGATCTAAACACATTCTGTCTTGGATTGCTCCTCTGTAAAATGAGGCTGATCATAACAGCAACACCTGAGTTTGTCCACCACTATTTGTGGACAGTATTCAATATGTAAAGAAATAGCAAGTACTTATAACAGAGATTGGTGAAGTTGAGAAGCATGCAAGTTCTCTGTTCCATCTGAAAACGTAATTTAACTTTCATCCCTGGAGCTTTGTATTCATTACTAGACCTGGAACAGTCTTCCCCTATAATTTACCTTTTCTCTGGTTCCCGTTCTATCATCACCCAGAAAGGCCTTCCCTGATCCACCATCTAAGGGAGCAAAACTCCATCCATGTCTCTTCCATTGCTGAGATTTATTTCCCTCTCTATTAATTTTGCTTGACTTTTTTTCCCTCACTTTACAATACCTGCTTATGCAGTGTCTGTTCTAATATGATAAAAGTGACCCAAGGAAAAGTGGGAATGCATACATACTGTTGTTTTTTAATATTTATTCATTTGCTTTAGTTGTACACAATGCATTTATTTTTACGTAGTGCTGAGGCTCGAACCCGGGGCCGCGCGCCTGCTAGGCAAGTGCTCTACCGCTGAGCCACAACCCGAGCCCTGCGTACTGTTTTTATGGATATAAAGTAGTACATGTATTATGAAAATCAATGTGGAGACTCCTTAAAACATTAAAATAAAACTACATGTTCCAGCAATCCTGCTACTGTGTATATATGTCCAAAGGAAACGAAATCAGTGTGTGGAAATACATCTGCACTCCTGTTTACTGCCTCACTACTAATAATAACCAAGAAATGGGTAAAAAACCTCTAAGTGTCCAGAAAGTGATAAATGGGAAAAAATGTGGCACATTATAATTATTTTTTAAACATTTATTGCATTTTCCAGTACTTTTTACTATATATTTTTTGACATTTTTCTACTTGTGCAGTTGAATAGCCTACTTGTTCACAGCTCTGGTTTTTATTCTTTTTTCTTTTTTTTAACAGTGTGATTCTATTTATTTATTTATTTATTTTTTAAATTTTAACTTTTTATACATGTTTACAGATTACATTTCATTTCATATTACATATAAAGAGCACAATTTC
This sequence comes from Tamias sibiricus, assembly GCA_025594165.1. Classification (NCBI taxonomy): domain Eukaryota; kingdom Metazoa; phylum Chordata; class Mammalia; order Rodentia; family Sciuridae; genus Tamias; species Tamias sibiricus. The sequence continues at coordinate 26,444,819 of CM046667.1, read as the reverse complement.
TCAAGTTTCTTTTTTATATAAAGTATTTTTACAACAATTGTGTCTTTATACATGTATTTAGGGTAGTCATGAATAACTCAGTCTGCCATTATTCCTATCCCCTCTGGTTTTTATTCTTAACACACAAATGTAACATTAAAAAGAGCACAAATGCAGCTAGAATACTGAATCTGATTTTATCTATCTTTAATTTCAAAACAACAATACTCTTTCTCAATCTGTCCCACAATATAGTAGGATATGTTCATTGTGTTTAATTTCTAAATGAATTTTTCTAAACTCTCTGCAGCATTTGAATATTCATTACTTAAAATTTAGTTTTAGAACTGCATGGAATCAAGTGTAAAATCACTTTGCCTTGCAGCTCTACTCTTAGCAAGCCTTGTTTGTACTGATTCATGGCATCATACTTAAGTGATGGCATAGAATTAAATATCCTTTCAACAAAAGCAATTGAGCACGTTTTGTGTACTAGAGATTGGTTTTAGATTCATAAGAATTGCTTTGTGGAGTTCCAAAAATGTCCATCCATTATGTCCCCCTACATACTTGTTCTGTTAGCCAATCTGGTTCTATAAATGCAAAGGCTATCCATACATAAATGTCTGTAATTTCTATACACTCCAAAGTGCATTGGACCATTATATGTTACATTTCTCTTTATTAGGGAAAGTGATTTTAAAACTCAGAAAGTATTTAAACTTATAAAATTGAATTTAGGTTCCAAATAAAATTATTAATGAAATTGAACATATCCTTTTCAACTTGGCTGTATTTTGTAATTATTTTTATTTACTTTTAAAGTAGTCTTATTTCCAAATAAAAATTAATTTTTTGCCTTGAATTTTTGTTGCAACATATAATATTGTAGAACTCAGGTACAGTCATTGATCCTCTCTTAGTTTTGACAAAAAGTCCCTACTTGACCAACTTCTAGCCAGGTTCCTCCGAGACCTGTTCTTGACTAGGCCTAAACCTTGGCTCATAAAGACTTGAATAAACACTAACATTTTCTCGCATTTCTGGAACGACTCTAACTCCTCCTCACACTCTTTTTAAAAAAATATTTTTGTAGTTGTAGATGGACAGAATGCCTTTATTTTGTGTGTTTATTTTTATGTGGTGCTAAGGATCAAACTCAATGCCTCACATGTACTAAGGCAAGCACTCTGCCACTGAGCCACAACCCCAGCCCACTTCCCACACCCTTAAAGAGACATGTTGAGAAACCTCAGGTGTGCCAAAAAGAATATAGTTTTTCTTCCAGCCAACACTTTAAGATAAGGTCCCTGCATAATGCTAAGTGAAGTTAGTCAGTCTCAAAAATCCAAGTACCAAGTGTTTTCTCTGATATAAGGAGTCAGAGTCACAGCGGTGTTGGGTGTCAGGGTACTTAGGAAGATTAGAGGAGCACTAGAGTGGTCAAAGGGGAGGGAGGAGAAGGGAGGAAGATAGGGGGGTATGGGGTGGTGAATAAAAAAAGGGGGGGAGTGCCGGGCGCCGTGGCGCACACCTGTAATCCCAGTACTTTGGGAGGCTGAGACAGGAGGATTGCGAGTTCAAAGCCAGCCTCAGCAATGGCAAGGCACTTAGCAACTCAGTGAGACCCTGTCTCTAAATAAAATACAAAAAAGGGCTGGGGATGTGGCCCAGTGGTCGAGTGCCCCTGAGTTCAATCCCCGGTACCACAAAAAAAAAAAGGGGGGGGGGAGATATAATAAGATGGATATCGTTATCCCAAATGCATGATTGAAGACTTGAATAGTATGAATATACTTTGTATACAAACAGTATTATGTGAAAAGAGGCTCTATATGTGTATTATGAACCATAATGCATTCTACTAGAATGGCCAATGGGGAGGGAGGGGAAAGGAGGGGACAAAAGGGTGAAGGGAAAAAAAAGATGGTAGAATGAGATGGATATCATTTCCCTAAGTGCATGTATGAAGTCACAAATGGTGTGAATATACTTTGCATACAACCAGAAAAAAAAAAAAAAAGATAAGGTCCCTGAATCTCAGTTTCTGTGAGAGGATAGGAGCCTAAACCTAAATAAGTGTCAGTTAGTAACCCAAATGAGTTTAACCTGAACCAACCTCCCATTCCTGCTGTTGTAACTTTTCACTTCTTTAACTCTGCTCAAGTGCCTCTTGTTCCCTCTCCTCATTCCTTCATTACAAAATGTTTAGTCACCTCTACAAATCGAAGTTGTGTTCAGTTCATGCTGGACCCTCTTACCTATTGCAATGGTATTAATGATTAAGGTCTGAAATTACTAATTTAACTAGTGTGTGTTTATCTTTGATAGGTTCCTTATAGCCTCTTCAAATATCTTCAGTTTTGGAGAAAAAAACCATAAAATTTCTATTTTATTAGAATCATTTTCTCCTTTCTTTTCTTCTATATATTTTAACATAGGAGAACATTCTTCTTCTCTCACACTTTGAAAATATAATTGCACGGTTGGCCAACATTTTAGCAGGTTTTCTATGACTTGGAAAAATTTCGGCCATCTTCTAGACTATTGTGTAAGGAGGTTATTCCATTTCTGTACATTCAAAACTCTCATTAAGCACTGGGCGCCGTGACACATGCCTGTAATCCTACAGGCTCAGAAATGCTGAGGCAGAAGAACTTCAGGTTCAAAGCCAGTCTCAACAACTTAGCAAGGACCTAATCAATTCAGCAAGACCCTGTCTCTAAATGAAATATAAAAAAAGGGCTGGGGATATGGCTCAGTGGTTAAGCACCCCTGGATCCAATCCCAGTATCAAAAACAGACAAATAATAAACAAAACTCATTAAGCATGTCTCCATGTTATGCGAAAACTGAAATGTGACCACAGCCCTTCATTTTAAAGGCTTTGATATCACAAATAAGCAAATCACTCACAGTTTATCAGTGTTGTGTATAAGGTATGCACATTTGGCAAGTAAGATATTTTCATTTTCTTTTTAAAGACACGTGTGGACTGAGCAGAATTTGCACTGCCTATCATATATACAGACATCTGAGCAAAGTCTGATTTGTATTTGGATAAATTTGAGACAGTTCCCAGTGATAGGAGTGTTATGGAGGTCTCTAGATGACTTCAGTTATAGTGGGCAGGATGTGTGATCTCTTGGGAAAAGAAATTCAGTAGGAGTGAGGTGTGTGTGTGTGTGTGTGTGTGTGTGTGTGTGTGTGTGTGTGGTTTTCAGATCAAACTAAATGACTTGCAGAGGCCAGATCATCATGTACCTTGTAGTCAAGGGTAATGAATTTGGATGTTATTATAGATGTAATGAAAGTCCCCTTGGAAGTTTTTAGCATTTGAATGGCATGACAATGTTTAAAATGCTTCACCCTTGCAATTGAATAAGGAATAGACTGCAAAGGGTCAGCAGTGGAAGAAGTAAAACTGTATGAGACTATTACAGACAAGAAATGAAGATGCATAAGGATGACAAAGGTGGTCCAGGAAAAGTAAAGAAAGATAGATAATTTAGTAACATATTTAGGAGTTAGACATACTAAACTTGCTGCTGAATTGGATAGAGGAATCAAGGATAGGTAATGGGGTTTTAGCTTGAGCAATTGACTAGATAATGGTGCCATTTATTGAGATGCAGAAAGAAACAAATTTGGAGAAAAGAGTCCAGGGTTTTATTTTGGGCATGCTCAATAGACAAAGTCTGTCAGTTGTTATGTGAAAACGGTGAGCAGCCAATTAGAAGGCTATTACAAATCAGGATAATCATTAGTCAGTCAGGTTTAGAAACATGTATATGAGAATTATCCATGCATATTTGATGTTTAAAATCATGGGACAAGTATGCTCATCTATAGATAGAGGGTTGAGTCTGTAGAGAAGAGGATCCAGTATCATGCCTGGGGAGAGTTCACTAAACTGCATTTGACCATCAAATCTCCAATATTGATGATCATTTAACTCCTCAGAGCAATCTCCATATCTATCAATAATCAGCAAATCCATTGCAGACATTTTGAGCTCACAATGTGTGGAGAAAGTTAGATGGTAGAAATGTAGAAAACAAACAAACAGAATCCCTGTCTTCATGAAGCCCTGTGTATATTGTGGCATTGGGGTAGGTGGAGCTATATTCCAATAGTATCATAGGTCATACAGTGGAGGTAAATACAAAGTACTACTGGGTTACAGAAGAAAAAGTGCCTAACTGTGACATTGGAGTTCATTAGAGTTCATTTTTGGTGCCATTTTAGAATTTTAGGAAAAATCTTTTAGGAATGGTGCCTTGGAATCATTATTTTCTTAAAAGCTTCCAAGTGGCTTCTGATACACAACCAGCTTTGAGATTCTGAAATCTAGCACAGTGATTTTCAAAATGTGCTTTCTGGATCAGCCACATCAGAGTCATGTGGGAGCTTCTTATAAATGCAGATTCTCAGGTCCTACCTGAACCTGCTGAAGCAAAATTTCTAGAACTGGGGTCCAACAATTTCTAACTTATTTATTTTTAATTGGTGATAATTGTATATGTTTATTGTGTACAAATGGTGGTTTGATAAATGTATACATTGTGGAATAGTTATACATTTGTGTAAAGTTTGATGTATGACTCAAGTGTTATAGATACTAGAAGTTAAGATTAGAATAAAAGAATTCATGTTTGTCCACTTTATGACTATCAGATGACTTGTGAGTTGGCAAGCTGCTGCCACTGAAAGGTGGGGAGCCTGTGAATTTATTGTTGTTCAATAAAATCTGATGTTGTGGAAAGACATAAAATTGTTTGGTTTATGTTAATGGTATTGCTCACATATTATAGTCACTAATCTCATTCTCGAGGGTTCTGCCTTCATACTAAATCATCTACCAAAGATCTCACCACTTAATACCATTACTTTTGGGCTTAGAATCTCAGTATACCAATTTTGAAAAGACATAAAATCTCAGTCCATTTCATCAATTCAAAACCACAATATCACCTCACATATATGTGATATAAAAAATAAACAGAAAATCAGTGTTGGATAAAAACAGAAAGAGAGAATAGTGTTTGGAGCAGATATGAAGATACTGAAAGCCTTTATGTACTGTTGGGCAGAATGTAAAATGTTGCAGCATCAATGGAAAACAAAAAGTAGCTTCCTCAAAAAATTAAAAGTAGAACTACAACATGATCCAGAAACCCCACTACTAAGTATATCAACACAAGAATTGAAAAAGGACCTCAAAGATATTTAAAACAAAAAGGCTAAGAAAGATAGCCAGAGGAATTCAGGAGGATGAACTGAGAGCAAAGGCAGAGAACAGGTAGAAATGCAGAGTCTGGTCACAGAGCTGTCAAAGTTCAGGAACTTATTCTAGGCCTAGTTCTGGCCTGATGGCAGTTTTAGAATATTGACTTTGAGTGTCAGCTGTGCATGGTCATCACAGGCAAGAGGAATGGTGCTTTGCTGAAACCTAAGAAAAAGATTCAGAGGTTCATTGCTATAGTGAATTTCCTGGACAAAGCTGTGACAAATGAACAGGCATTGGGATCAGGGTGCCATTGTGTCCAGTCTCAGGATGCTTCTCCTTTCATGGGCTTCAAATGAGAGGGTTGCTTCATTCTGTGGTCTAGTGTGTTCAATATTTTCATGGGTCTGGTTTTCCAATAGGAAATGCTCATGCATCCACGTGCTTCTGATCAATTCCAACTTTATTCTTTTCCAAGTGGACTTCTTTTTATTATCATGATTTGTCAGTTTGTACCTTATGGTTATGCTAAGCAGATAGTGGTTGTTTCCTTGTACAAACAAGGTGTAAAGTCATTCCACCTCAGCACTTAAACTCAAAAGAAAGTAGCTTATGGCAAACTAGAAAATGTGGTATATATATATATATATATATATATATATATATATATATATATATATATACAATGGAATATTACTCAGCAATTAAAGAGAATAAAATCATGGCATTCACAGGTAAATGGATGAAGTTGGAGAACATAATGCTAAATGAAGTTAGCCAATCACAAAAATCCAAATGCTGAATGTTTTCTCTGATATAAGAAGGCTGATTCACAGTGGTCTTGGGTTGGGGAACATAGGAGGATTAGAGGAACACTAGAAAGGTCAATGGGGAGGGAGGGGAAGGAAGGGAGCAAGGGAGTATGAAGGGAAAAAAAAGAAGATGGTAGAATGAGATGGATATCTGTATCCTAAATGCATGACTGAAGACATGAATAGTATGAATATAATTTGTATTCAAACAGTGTTATGTAAAAAGGTGCTCTATATATGTAATATGAATTGTAATGCATGCTATTGTTATATATACAACAACTTTGAATAAAAAAAACTACTGCTTCATTAAATGGAGTAACACAGGCTTAGGCACAGTCTGAGAACTATTGTTCTATACATTATGAAGTAACTATGAGCAGGGCACTGCCACGGTGACCTTATAACAAAAGGCCCCAGAGAAAGATCCCTCACCCTTCCAGAAAACCTGTGAGATTACAGCAAAATGATGACTTGAGGAAGTAGGTTCTTATTAGAAACAAAATTTACTGGTTTCTTCATCTTGACCTTCCTTGCCTCCAGAATTGTGATAAATAAATTCCACTGTTTACAAGCCAACCCATTTTTTTATTTGGTTATAGCAACCTTAATGGACTAAGACATTAACATTTCCCTGATAATTAGTGACACTGAGTAGTTTTTCAGTGTCCTTATTGGTCATTTGTACATCTTTTGTCCATTTTATGAAAATATATTTTTTAGTTGTAGATGAACACAATACCTTTATTTTATTTTATTTATTTTTACGTGGTGCTGAGAATTGAACCCAGTGCCTCATACATGCCAGGCAAGTGCTCTACCCCTGAGCCACAATCCCAGCCCTCTTTGCCCATTTTTAAGTAAGGTTATTTGTTGTTCTTTTTATTGTTATTCAGGTGCAATTCTTTGTATATGTGGATATTAACTCCTTATCAGATATTTCCAAATGTTTTTTCTCTTTTTTTTCATAGTTTGTCTTTTCATTCTGTTAATCATATCCTTTGATGAAAAGAAGCTTTAAGTTCAATGTATTTCATTTATCTACCCATGGTTTTATTTCTTGTGCTTTCATTATCACATGCAAAAAAAATGCTAAATACGATGTCATGAAGATTTTTCATATGGTTTTTCACTATGATTTTACAAAGCCACATCTTACATTTAGATCTTTAATCCATTTTGAGTTAGTTTTTGCATATGGTGTAGCACAAGATTCCATCTTCATTCTTTTCCAAATGGACTTCTAGTTTTTCCATCACTATTTGTAAGCTGCCTGGTACCGTAAACCGGGAGGAAAAACTCTCGGAGGCAGAGTTAAGCTTTTACTACTTTTACTTCTACTTTCTTAGAGCTTAGAGAGGGAAAGAAAGATTTTTCTTCTTAGCTTAGAGTAGAGTAGCTTAGAGTAAAGAAAGATAGAGCTTAGCTTTTCTTCTTAGCTTAGAGTAGAGTAAAGAAAGATAGAGCTTAGCTTAGAGAAAGACTAGAGCTTCTTTCTTCTCTCTTCTTTCTTCCTTCTTCTGTCTTCTGTCTTCTGTCTTCCTCGGGAGCCTCGGCCTTACTCTGACCAGTCCTCTGGAGCCTCGGCCTAACTCTGGCCAGTCATTACTTCTTCTATCTGGTTTCTCTTCTGTAACCGCTCTGCCTACGTTCTGGCCGCTCTGATTCTTCTGACCGACCGAGTGACTGCCCGGCTGACTGAATTCTCCGTTCTCCTAACTCGGACCGCTTTCACCCGGTTATATACCTTCAGGTTTGCGGGTGCCTACAGGTGCGTCACATACATATCAGGTGGAACCCATGGCTTCCAGCTAGCTACAACAGCCCTTCCTAATTAGGGCTCCTTCAACTATTTATTTGAGAGTCTATCTTTTTCCTATTATGTAGCCTTGGCACACATGTCAAAGATCATTTGGCCATGTACATGAGAGTTTACTTCTGGATTTTTTTAAAATAGATTTTTTATGCCTTTATTTTATTTATATACTTTTACGTGGTGCTGAGAATCCAACCCAGGGCCATGCATGTGCTAGGTGAGTGCTCTACTGCTGAGCCACAACCCCAGCCCCTGAATTTTTTATTCAGTCCCATTGGTCTATATGTCTCCTTTGATGCCAGTACTATACTGTTTTGATTTCTGTAGCTTTGTAACAGGTTTTGAAATCAAGGTCTGTGAGGTATCCAGCACTGTTTTTCTTTATGAAGGTTGTTTTAGATATTTAATGCCTTGAGATTTCCTCCTATCTCTGTATTACTGTTGATTTCTCCCATCAGTTCTGTGAATGTTTGCTTCATATCTTTGGTAGCTCTGCTATTAGGTACATGTATAACTACTATATTTTTCTGTTGACCTGACCATTTTATCATATAATTTTCTACATTTTCTCTTGTTTTTGTATGTTGTTGTTTGTCTTAGCTTCTGACTTAGTTTATTATATATAAACATGGTCACCATTTTTCTCTTTTGGTTATCATTTGCATAGAATATTATCTCCATCCTTTCACTTTCAGCCTATGTGTGCTTTTATATCTAAAATGAGTTGCTTATACAGAGAATATTTTTAAAAACATATTCTTTAATTTTTTTTTAAATTTAAAGTTGTCAATGGTCCTTTATTTTATTTATTTATTTATATATGGTGCTGAGAATTGAACCCAGTGCCTCACACACACATGCTAGGCAAGTGCTCCACTACTAAACTACAACCCCAGTTCCTGCATCTTATTTTTAATACATTCATTCACTCTATTATTTTGATTGGGGAGGTAAAGTCTTTTAAAATTAAGGCAGTTACTGATAGGAAAGGATTTACTATTGCCATTGGTTAATTATTTTCTGTATGCTTGTAGCTATTTTGCTGTCTTTTTGTTTCATTAATATTTTTATAATGACAGGTTTGCTTCTTTTACCATTTCCTTTTGTGTCCTATAGTTATGTAGAAAGCAAAATTTACAGGCAATAAACTTGTAAATTTAATTGAGGATATCTTTAAGTGTTAGAGGTATAGAGCGGTTTCTTCTGGCAGCTCATAGTAAAATGTGAAAGGAAAGACATCAATTGAACTATTTGGCAAAAATGAATTAGAATTTGGTGATCTTGAAACTTTTTAGCCTATTAATATTTAAGTTTGAAAAGCATTTAAAATTAGTTCATTTTTTCCACAGCCAGAAAAGTGTAATCAGATATAAAGCCAATGGTGTGATATAAAGTCTTTTGTTAGTGCTTCTGAAGAATCAAAACATCAAATTATTTGTTCACATGCAGTATTTGAAGATACTACACATGTGACTTGTGAATCTCATCCATTTAAAACAGAAGACAAGAATAGAGATTAAATTATTCAGGAAATATCTGTAGGAGAACCTCTTGTTTAGTGGAGTGAAACCCCAAGACATGAATGGGCCATCCATAAGGTTATAAAGGGTGTTAAAATTAGACTGATAGAAACACTGCAAGTTCTCTGGACAATAAAAGTGAGAGGAAATGAAAAAAGATGTTGTGCTGATTAAATTCTACAGGCCGGAAAATTGTAAAACTTCTAGGAAAAAGGGTGATTCCAAAAGTGGAGACTTCGGCTCAGAGGGTGGGTCCAAGAGTCATAAAGGATTACCTTTAGGTTTGAGATTGCTTGAGGCTATTGATTTTTTTCTTCCTTGCTTTTCTGAATGCAAATGTTTATATTTATTTTTCTATGCCTGTCTTACTATTGTATTTTAGGTATATGTAATATTTATTAAAATGCACAGACCTGGGTAGAAATTTTGCCTGAAGATGGATAATATCCAGAGTCTCACTCTTACACGATTTAAATGATGATGTATGGGACTGTGGGCTAATGATATTTAGGTGAGTTATTAGATTTGATACTGTAATGGGATGAGAATTTTGGGGTATGTTATCATGAGTTTAATATATTTGTATGAAGACAGATCTGAATCTTTGGTGACCAGAAAGTGGACTGTAGTAGGTTAAGTAATGATCCCCCCAAATATCCTGCTTCTAATCCATGAAATCTGTGAATGTCATCTCATATGGTAAAAAAGACTTTATAGATGTGATTAAATGAAGGATAAGTATAATACATAGAGAAGTACATGGAGTTTAAAAAATTTTTCCCGTTGGGGTCTGAGTGTAATTATAAGAGTTATTTTTAGTGGAAGGCAAAGCAATATTTGAGTACAGAAAGAGGCATTGTAATAACTGGGAAAAAAATGCTGCAATGTTAGCTTTGAAGATGGACAAAAGGGCCACAAGTCATGGAATGCAGGAAATACCTTTGTAGAAACTGGAATAGACAAGGAGACAGGTTCTTTGATTGAGTCTTTGTAGGCAGCAGGTGCCTACAGATAGTTTGAATCACTTTTAGAGTGAAATTGAATTTAGGATTTCTGTCCTCCAGATCTGTAAGAGAATGGTATTTTGAATTTTTTTTTTTAAATCCAAGATTGTGGTACAGTCACAGAAGCTATAGGAAATCAATACACAAAACTATACTAGCTTATTATAATAAACAAGATAATCTTCTTATTTATTAAAAAATTCTCTGAAAGATTTTAGTTAAATATTGGAAATATATATTCCCAAGTTTTATAATTCACCGTAAAATCACCAAGGCTTTATAGGAATATTTTTGAGTATGCATTCATTTTCTTTTAAGGTTATAGGGTTATTTGGCTTTTCACTCTCTTCAGTTTCCATGAAGTGTAATTTTCATAGAAACATATACTTTTGATCCAAATTTATTGGAGTAGAGTCCTCCATAGTAGCTTAATAGATTTTCTTATTCTTAACTATATCTAGACTTATAACAACTTTTATTTTTGTTTGGCCCACTCTTGTCAGAGATTTTTCAATTCTATTGATCTTTTCATTGAGTCTATTTTGGCTTTTTTATCTTCTGTGATTGCAAAATCATATTCTAGTCTACCTATTTCTGTACTTTATTCTGTTCCTTTTACCTTATTTGAAATGCTTTTTATTATTATTATCTTATTACATTGGATGCTTAGCTCATCAGGGTTGAGTCTTCCATTGTATCATTTGAGGATATTAATTTATCAAAAAATAACATCATTATTGCACTTTTATATGTAGTATTTTTATTATATTTCAGTTGAAAATACTTTGTTTTTTGAATGATTGTTTGTTTATTTTTAGACTTTGTTTTTGTATTTCCAAATATGGATTTTAATTTATATTTGTGCAATTGATTTATTTCTAAATTCTCACTGTGGACAGAATTGTGGTCTTTCTGAAGTTAATTTTTAAATATTTATTAAAACATGCTTATGGCCTAGTCTGGAGCGAGTTTTCTCAACTGCTCCATCTGTGCTTAAGAAGAATGTTTACTTCTCAATTGTTGGGTTTAGGTTTTATATATGCATATTTAGGCCAAGTCATTTTTATGATGTTTAATTTTTCCATAATCCATACTTATATTTTCTTCTGTGACATAAACTTGTCTTCATTTTGCTAAGTCTATAATTTTTGCCTTACAATATTTTATTATGCACATGTAACTTTAGAATACTATTCATGACTAGAAATTTTATCATTACATAACACTTCTCTTTATTTCTAGAAATATTTCTTCTTTCAAAATTTATTTTGTATTATATTAGTAGAGGAAGACAATTTTGGAGTCAATTTTGCCCTTTATATTCCTTTTTTCCAACCTTGAATTTTATGCATCCTAAAAGTTTATATTTGTCCTTCACAAATAGATAGATGAATTGTTCCTTTTTATAAATCCAATCAAACTTGTGGTATCACTTAATAAGAATTCAGTTCATCTATTTTCATTGATTACCGATATTGAGATTTGTTTCTCCCATTTTTTATTGTGTGCTATTTGTCCTCATTCCTTCCATTGTTTCTCCATTTTAGCCTTTCACTTTTAAAATTGAGCTTTTTTCCCCCATTTTAACTTTTGTTTTTACTGAAAACATATTTTATTTGTTGTTACATATACATGACAAATAGAGTGTATTTTGAAATATTATGCCTACATGGAGTATAACTCCCCATTCTTTTTTTTTCTTTTTTTTTTGTACCAGGGATTTAACTTAGGGGAACTGAGCCACATCCCCAGCCCTTTTTTGTATTTTATTTAGAGACAGGGTCTCAATGTGTTGCTTAGTGCCTCACTGTTAATTTGAGAGTCTATCTTTTCCCTATTATGTAGCCTTGGCACACTTGTCAAAGATCATTTGACCATGTACATGAGAGTTTACTTCTGGATTTTTTAAAAATAGATTTTTATACCTTTATTTTATTTATTTATTGTTACATGGTGCGGAGGATCCAACCCAGGGTCATGCATGTGCTAGGTTAGCGTTTGAACTTGCAATCCTCCTGCCTCAGCCTCCCGAGACACTGGGATTACAGGTGTGTGCCACCATTCCCTGCTAACTTCCCATTCTCGTGGTTGTACATGATTTGGAGTTACACTTGTCATGTGTTCACATAAAAGGATAGGAATTTTATGTCCTATTCATTCTACTGTCTTTCCTATTCCCATCTCCACGTCCTTACCTTCTTTCCCCTTTGTCTAATCCAATGCACTTCTATTCTCCCCCCACTTTATTATGTGTTAGCATGTGCATATAAGAGAAAAATTCAGCCTTGGTTTTTTAGGATTGGCTTATTTCACTTGGCATGATAGTCTCTAGTTCCAGCCATTTAATGGGAAATGCCATAATTTTATTCTTCTTTAAGGCTGAGTAATATTCCATTGTGTATATATACCACATTTTCTTTATCCATTCATCTTTTCAAGGTTACCTAGGTTGGTTTCATACTTAGCTATTGCGAATTGAGCTGCTATAAACATTGATGTGGCAATGTCACTATAGTATGCTGATTTTAAGGCCTTTGGGTATATGCCTAGGAGTGGGTCAATTAGTGGTTCTATTCCAAGTTTTCCGAGGAATCTCCATACTGCTTTCCAGAGTGGTTGTACCAATTTGAAGTCCCACCAGCAATGTATGAGTGTTTCTTTTCTTCCCACATCTTCACCAATATGTATTGTTACTTGTAGTCTTGATAATTGCCATTCTGATTAGAATGAGATGGAATCTCAGTGTAGTTTTAATTTGCATTTCTCCAATTGCTAGAGATGTTGAATATTTTGTTATATATTTGTTGACCGATCATATTTCTTCTTCTGTGAAGTGCCTGTTCACTTCCTTTGCCCATTTATTGATTGGGTTGTCTGTTTTTGTTTTTGTTTTTGTTTTTGTTTTTGTTTTTGAGTTCTTTGTATATCATGAAGATTAGTGCTTTATCTGAGGTACAGGTGGCAAAGATTTTCTCCCATCCTGTAGGTTCTCTTTCTTGACCGTTTTGTCTTTTCTTATATTAGTTTCAATGTTTTACAATACATTCCTACTCTTTTAATGGTTACTCTTAAAATCCGAACATGTACACTTCATAAATTTAATATCTTTACATAATATTAATATCTTTAAAATGTTTCTCCTGGCATAGGATATTGTTGTCTAATATTTTATCTTTATGTATTTAGCCCTACAAAATAGACAGTTTCTTTCGCTGTTTGTGCTTCCATTTATGACGCTTGCTTTGCCATACCCATCAATTTTGAGATTCTTTTCTTGCTTTCTGAACTATATCCTTCAGTGAGCTTATCTTGATTCTCCAATTTTTTTTATCTGAAATGAATATTTTTACTCTTTTGAAATGAAGTTTTGCTAAGTACTAGGCTGGCAGTATTTTCTTTTATAACTTAGAATATATCATACTGTCTTCTGGCTTTTAATATTGATACTGAGATGTCATCCAAGAGATTAGTTACAATTAGTTCATATTTAATGTCTCATATTCTCTTTTTGCTTATAGCATATCTTTATTTTTGAAATTATATAGTTTTACCAATATGTGTTGAGGTGTGAATTTATTATTATTATTTTTTATTCTTTTTTTTTCTATGGTATTGGGGATGGAACTCAGGGCCTTGCATACCAGGAAAGTGCTCTACTACTGAGCTACATGCCCAGCCAGAGAATTTAATTATATGCATTCTATGTGTAATTCACTAGAATTGCTGAATGTGAGGGTCTGTTTCTGCCCCAAATGCTGAAATATTCTCAGCCATTGTGTCTTTAATATTTCTTCTTCCTTATTCTTTCTCTTATCTATATCTTATACTACAACTAAATGTGTGTTCAACCTGCTTACCCTATTCTCCATTATCTTTCCATTTCTCCTTTATACTTTTAATTTCTTAATTTCTCTGAATTTCATTCTTGGTAATTTATTCAAATAATTTTCCTGTTTACTTCATCTCACTGAAGATATGGTCATAATTATATCACAGCCTAAATGTGTTAGGTAGTAGAGAATGGTAAAAAGAACCTACTCAATCATGACAGTCACTCTTTTTAATCCTCTTCAAGTCTTCAATTCTAATTTATGCAGACATATGGTATTTTTTAGTACAAATATACTCCTTATGGTAACTAGGGCATAATTATGCCAAAAAATTACCATTTATTTGAAATTCAATTTAACAAAGCATCATGCATTTAATCTGGCAACTTGAGTAGGAAGTCATTTTCTACCATTGAGAGTGAGACATCAAAGATATCTTTGTGATGAATTAACTTGCTCTCCAGTGCTAATTGTACTGAGCATATACTACAAATCTAAAGTTAGGGCGTATGATCTGCTAAGACTTTTCGTTCAATTTCTGCATGTAGAGACAAACTAATGAAATTTGCAGGTGATTTTTTATTCTGTGTATGTATGGGGAAAGAATGCAGACTATTGGAGTTTTCCTAAATATCCAAGTCATAAATTATCAATTATTAAGTATAGTTATTTAAAGGTCATACAAAACAATTTCTTCTTTAAATGATGTGTCATTTATTTTGGAGAATCATCCTTGGAGTTATAAATGTTGTTGTCTTTTCCTGTTCCAGGTGTATGTGTGTGTGTGTGTGTGTGTGTGTGTGTGTGTGTGTGCACATGTGTGTATCTGTCTTAAAAACATTTCACATATTTTTAAGTGCACAATAGAGTATTGCTAACTAGAGACCTGATATTGTACAGTAGATCTTACATAACTGACACTATATAGCTGGTGAACAACAACCCCCCATTTTAATGATACTACTGTCTATCCTTTCCATTTCTAGGTGTAGTAAAATCATGCAATTGTGGCAAATCAGATGCAATTATTACAACCCAAGTGACCCAACAGAAACCCCAATTAACAGGATACTGTAATGTACAAACATTCACATTTTGTAGTCTTAATTCTGGAAAGTTTAAGATAGTGGTAGTCTTGTTTAAATTAATAAAAATAAATTTAATAAACTCTAAACATAAATAGGAATTAATACTTATTAAATTGTCAAATAAAATATGAATTTGATAAATGCATATAAACTACTAATATTATTAATCCAGGCTAGATAAGAGGAAAGGTTATGATGTGTAAGCACTATTTTTCAATCACTTTAGTTTAACTTACTTAATATAAACATTTTGCCTTAATAGCCTTAATGGAAATATTGTCATGCATTCTATGAAGAAATGTTTGTAAGTTATATACAACCACCTTCTTATGAATTATTATAAGTTTAACTATTTATTATCTTCTGAATATAGATAGTGTATTTCAATTCTAATATTGAAATGAACAGGAGAACTGAAAACTTAATGCATCATATTATATCAAGTACTTGAAGAATAGGTGGTTAGTAAATATATGGGCTGACATTAATTAATGAGTCATTGTAATAGTCATTTTGTAAAGCTGTTTTGGAAAAGAAAACACATTTTCCAAATTAAATGTAAATAATATTTCATAAGTTAACCCACACAAGTTTATAACCTTAGGGATTCAGGTAAGGAAGGCATGTAGTTTTAAGAGATAGGAAAAATAAAACAATTTGAACTAATTTATGCTAAAAACGTCTTTGTATAAAAAGCTTTGAATGGGGCTGGGATTGTGGCTCAGTGGTAGAGTGCTCACCTAGCACATGCGTGGCCCGGGTTTGAACCTCAGCACCACGTAAAAATAAAGTTATTGTGTACAACTAAAATCAAATAAATGAATATTTTTTAAAAAGCTTTAAATGATCAACACTTCTCAAAAGAAGTACAAATGGCCAATCATATGAGAAAATGTGAAAAAATGTTCAATGCTTTTGGCCATCAGGGAAATCCAAATCAAAACTAGACAGAAATTCTATCTCACCCCAATCAGAATGACAATCACAAACATCCAAATAACAATAAATGCTAGCAAGGATGCAGAGAAAAAGGAACACATAAACACTGTTGATGGGAATGTAAATTAGTATATCCAATATGAAAATCAGTTTTGAGTTTCCTAAAAAGGCTAAAAATAGAACTACTTTATGATCCAACTATGCTGTGTGCCAGGATATACCTGAAGAAACTAAAGTCAGCATATCATAGAGAAACTTGGATACCCATGTTTATTGTGGCACAATTATCAATAATCAAGTTATGGAATCAGCCTAACAGATGGATGAATAAAGAAAATATATGTACGATGGGGTATTATATAATGATAAAGAAGAATGAAACCACTGTCATTTTCAGGAAAATAGATGAAACTAGAGATCATCATCCTAAGTGAAATAAGGTCAGAAAAACCAGTATGGTGTGCTTTCTCTCATATGTGAAATGTAGAAAAATATTGAGCTGAATGTAGAATAGAGATTATTAGTGAAAAGGAAAGGAATGGGGGGAGCAGGGAAGGGAGAGGTAGGATAGATAATGGGAGTAGAAATGATTAATATAAGCTATACGCACATATAAATATGACACAGTGAAACCCATTATTCTCTACAATTAATATGCACTAATAAAATGAAATGGCTTTGTTGGGTGCGGTGGTGCACACCTGTAATCCCAGCACTTGGGAGACTGAGGCAGGAGGATCGCGAGTTCAAAGCCAGCCTCAGCATCAGCTAAGGCACTTAGCAACTCAGTGAAACCCTGTCTCTAATAAAATACAAAAAAAAAAAAAAAAAGGCTGAGGGTGTGTCCCAGTGGTGGAGTGCCCCTGAGTTCAACCCCCCATACAAAAAAAAAAAAAAAAAAGGCTTTCTTTATTGAGATGTAATTTATATACAATGAAGTTCAGATATTTAAAGTGTACAATCAGTGGTTTTACTATGTTTATATAGTTGTTCAACCCAATTTCTAATTTCAGGATATTTTTGTTATCCTAAAAATAAATTTTGCTGGGCACAATGGCACACACCTGTAATCCCAGAGTTTTAGGAGGCTGAAGCTGGAGGATTATGAGTCCAAAGCCAGCCTCAGCAAAAGCAATGCACTAAGCAACTCAGAGAGACCCTGTCTATAAATAAAATACAAAATAAGGCTGGGGATGTGGCTCAGTGATCAAGTGCCCCTGAGTTCAATCCATGGTACTCCACCCCCGCAAAATAAAACCTTATGCCAGTTAGCAATCACTTCCTATCCTTCCCTCAATCCTAGGAAACACCTAATCTAATCTTTTTTCTCTAAAGTTTTTACTATTTTGGAAATGCATATAAATTAAACCATGCAATTCATATAAATTAAAAATTTTGTGGTTGGCTTCTTTCACATGACATAATGTTTTTGAGGTTCACGCAATTCATATAAATTAAAAATTTTGTGGTTGGCTTCTTTCACATGACATAATGTTTTTGAGGTTCATTCAGATTGTAGTGCTTCATTACTTTCATTTGCTCAATAACATTCCATTGCCTTGAATATACTACATTTTGTTCATTCATTCTTCAGTGGATAGATATTTGTATTGTTTCAGCTTTTTGACTATTACAAATAATGTAAAATGTTTATAACATTCATGTATACGTGTTTTTGTGGAAATAGTTTTTCATTTCTTTTGGTAGAAACCCAGGAGTAGAATTTCTGGGTCACACGAAAATTCTATGTTTAAATTTTTTTAAGGAACTACCATACTTTCCCAGAGTAGTTGCGCCATTTTACACTTCAAAAAACAATGTGTGAGCACTGTAATTTTTCCACACCCTTCCCAACACATTTTGCCATCTGTCTTTTTGATAATAGTCATTCTAGTGGGTATTAATGATATCTTTATGTGTTTTATTTCCACATTGTGGTTTTGATTTGTGTTTCCCTTATGATTTAATAATGTTGCACATGTTTTCATGCATTTATTTGGCAGATAATTAACTTTTTATAGGAAGTGTCCAAGTATTTTGTTCATTTAAAATTGGGTCTTCTTATTATTGGGATGTAAGTGTTCTTTATATGTTTTAA
The DNA here is from genome assembly GCA_025594165.1 of Tamias sibiricus. NCBI lineage: Eukaryota > Metazoa > Chordata > Mammalia > Rodentia > Sciuridae > Tamias > Tamias sibiricus. The sequence continues at coordinate 26,426,506 of CM046667.1, read as the reverse complement.
GTACAAGTCCTTTTAGATATATATATTTTGAATTTTTTATCCCAACCTGTGTCTTGTCTATTCATTTTAGTAACCATGTATGGTTCAGGTTCTTTCATTTACATCTATAAACAATTTTGAGTTAATTTTCATTTATGGTATGAAGTTATAGTTGAGGATCTTATTTTATGTTTATTTGCTTATTCTATTTTTCCAACACTAATTGTTGAATTTTCCATTCTGCCCCCTATTTCATTGCCTTTAGACCTTTATTTAATATCAATCGATACATATGTGTAGATCTAGTCTTTTGTTCTTTATGTCTTTCTGTACATGAATAAAACACTGTCTTAACTGTAACTTTATAATAAATGATGAAATCTGTTATTTTAGGGCTTCCAAGTTTGTTCTTTTTCTAAATTGTTCGTCAATTATAGATTCATACAATTTCCACACAATAACCTGCTAATACTTTCAACTTGTGTTGACTCTTTAGATAAATTTGGGAATAAATGATAGCTAACAGTATGCCAGTGAATGTGGTTTATTTTTTATTTAATTTTTCTTTTATTTATCTCATCAGTGCTAGTTTTGGTGTAAAAATTTTAGAATACTCTGCTTGCCAATTTCTATTTTATAAAACCAATTTCTTTGCTTGGGATTGCATTGCATCTGTAGGTTAACTTGAAGAGGAATAGGTAGCTCAATAATACTGTGTATTCCTATCAAGAAAACTACATCTCTCTCAAATCAGTTTTAGGTCATCTTTAATTCCTCTTATTTCTCAAGGCACATATTTTGTCAAATTTATCCCAAAGTATTTCTTGTTTTGTGATGTTGTAAATGGTATTTTTATATTTTTATTTCAAGATTATGCTGATACATATAAATGCAATTAATTTTTGCATATTGACATTAATCACATACTGCTATTGGAGGGAATTACCACATGCTTAGTGAGTTGAAATAACAGAAAATTTTCTATAGTTCTGGAAGTCCGAAATGTATCTCATTTGGCTAAAATCAAGTTTTTGGCAGGAACATGTTCTTCCTGGATGTTCTAGGAGGGAATCATTTGCCTTACACTTTCCAGTTTCCACAGTCCACCTATATTCTTTGGCTTGTGGCCCTATTCCTTCATCTTCAAAGCCTGCAACATCATACTGAATATTTTCTCACATTGCCATCTCTCAGGGTATCTCTTCTTATTTCCTTTTCCATTTTAATATAACTTTGTAATTACATTGGCCTCAGTTAATCCTTGATAACCTCCCTATTATAAGGTCAGAATATAAGAAATTAAGTGCATGTATAATCTTTCCTTTCTTCTATGATATAATCTGGTATAATCAAGAGTTCTGAGTATTAAAACATAGACATCTTTGAGTAGCGGTTACTTCCTGCCTACCATAACTGGTGTGGTGAAAATCTTATTCCCTAAATTGTCTTATTATATTATTCAAAGCATCAAAGTCTTAACAAAAATTATGTGATGTGAGGGTCTGGGGGTTGTGGCTCATCGGTAGAGCACTCGCCTAGCACATGCGCTGCCCGGGTTCGACCCTCAGCACCACGTAAACATAAAAAAGGCATTGTGTACAACTAAAATAAATTTTTAAAATATTTTTAAAAATTATGTGATGTGTAAAGAAATTGGTACATATGGCTTATACACAGGAAAAATATCCCGATCAATATAAACTATGTGTATGGAAGCACAGGCATTGAAATTACTAGACATAGACTTTAAATCAGCTGGTATTGGTGGTGGACTCCTGTAATCCTAGAAACTCTGGTAGTGGAGGCATGAGGATCCTAAATTTGAGGCCAGTCTCAGCAATTGATAGAAGCCCTAAGCAACTTAGTGAGACCCTGTCTCAAAATAAAAAATGGAAAGGGCTGGGATTGTAGCTGAGAGGTAAAGCACCTCTGGGTTTAAACCCCTCACACACAAAAAAAAAGAAAAAAAAAAAAGAAGAAGAAGAATTTAAATCAGCTCTTTGAAATAAACTCAAAGAACTAAAGGAATCTACTTCTAAAGAACTACAGAGGAGTAGTAAGTACTAAGCCTTTCCAAGTAGAGAATATCAGTAAAGATATACATATTATTTTTAAAAGAACTGAAATTATGAACTTGAGAAGTACAACTGAAATGAAAAGTTCCACAACGGGACTCAACAGCAGATTTGAATTAGCAGGAAAAAAAAAGAAGTAGTAAGTTGCAGATAGCTTAATCGATATTATACAATATGAGGAACAGAAAAAAAAAATAATTTAAAATAAATAGAGTAACATGGGCCTATCAGACAATGCAAGAGTAGCAACATATACATAATAGGAATTCAGGAGAAGAAAGAGGGGGATCAGAAAGAATATTTGAGGAAACAAAGGGGGGTGGGGGGAGGTATGGGATAAGGAAAGAACAGTGGAATAAACCTGACCTAATTTTCCTATGTACATATGTGAACATACCACCTTTATGTATATCCACAAGGCATGAATTTTAAAAAATACTATAAAGTAAATAGCAGAAAGATCAGTAGAGTAGAGGGAAAGGAATAGGGGGAGGGAGGCAAGGAGGGATAGGTGGAGTACTGGGGACTGAGTTGAAGCAAATTATATTCTGGGCTTTTATAATTACGTCAAAACGAATCCCAATGTAATGTATAACTACAAAGAACTATAAAAATAGCAGAAATTCTGAAACTTGTTTAAAAAACACTAATATACACACCCTAAGTAGCTCAAAAATTTCCAATTAGGATAAAAACATAGATCCATAGCTGGGTACATCATAGTCAAACTGTCAAAAAGCAAAGGCTGGGAAGGGCATGTGGAGAAGCGTGTATAAAGGTGGGTTGTATTTAATCAGCACACACTGTATATATGTCTGTAAATACAACACTGAACCTCATTCACATGTAAATTGAATACATGTTCAAAAATAAAAAGTACAAAGGCAAAGAAGAATGTTGGAAGCAGCAAAAGAGAAGTGACTCATCATATACAAAGTGTTCTCAATAAGACAATAGCTGACTTATCAGAAACTATAGAGACTAGATGGCATTGAAATGACATATTCAAAATGATGAAAGGAAAAGGCTTTGAACAAAGAAATTACATCTGAGGCAACTGTCCTTCAAAAATGAAAGAATAATTAATACAGTATCTGATAAACATAAATTGAGATAATATGTCACTAACACATCTTCTCTGTAAGAAATATGAAAGGGGGGCTTGGGCTGTGGCTCAGTGGTAGAGCACTTGACTCACACATGTGAGGCACTGGGTTCAATCCTCAGCACCACATAAAAATAAATAAATAAACAAATAAATATATTGTGTCTACAACTACAACAAAAATATATATATACATATGCATATGTATATATATATATATACATACATATATATATATATATATATATATGAAGAAATATGAAAGAACTGAACAGAGTGGCACACACCTATAATCCCAGCTATTCAGGAGGCTGAGACGTGAGGATTGTGGGTTTGAGGCCACCTTGGGTGACACTACAAGACCTTGTTTCTTAAAAATAAAATTAAATTAAAATTAAATAATAAAATAAATATAAAAGGTAGTCCTTCATGCTGAAATGGAGTTAAATAACTGTGCATTTATTGATTCACATGAATAAATATTGAATAAGGAAAAGCACACACATAGATAAACATAAAAGACACTACAAATGTACTCTGTTTTTAATGTTTTCCTCCTATGTTAAAAAGACTGGAGTAGCAGTACAAGAGGTCACCATGGCTACGGAGCTATTGACGTGGAACCCCCGCGGTGCCTTGCTGGTACAAAGCGGTTTCAAATCAAAACCTTGTGAGGATCACGGATACTAAGGCACTCTAACCGAATATGTGTCATTACGTTGGCAGACTCTCATCTAGTTCTTCAAAGCAGAAGAACAATTAAAAAGTATATCCTGTCAGATCGGTACCAACTGTCCCAGACTTCAGAACAAGGTCTCTGGGAAATTAAAGCAGTGGGCACAGTTGTGTTTTTTAATTTTTTTTTCTAGTTGTAGATGGACACAATACCTTTATTTGTTTATTTTTTTTATGTGGTGCTGAGGATTGAACCCAGTACTTCACATGTGCTAGGCAAGTGCTCTGCAACTGAACCACAACCCTAGCCCCACAATGCAGTTTTACTCAGGTATAAAGAAGAATGAAATTATGGCATTTGCCTGTATATGAATAGAACTGGAGGACCTCATACTAAGTGAAATAAGCCAGAACCAGAGTCAAGGGTCAGATGTTCTTTCATATGCAGAAGCTAAACCAAAAGGGGAGGGGGAATCCCATGAAAACAGAAAACAGATTAGTGGCGTAAAGAAAGGGAATTGAGGGGGAGAGAAGAGGGACAGGAAAATGGAGAAACAATGGAATGAAATTTACCAGACTATCCTATGTACATATATGAACATAGCACAGTGAATTTCACCTTTATGTATGTCTACAATGCACTAATTTAAAAAAACCCATAAATAAAAGAAAGACCCATAGAATAGAGGAATGGGAACAGGGAAAGGGAGGAGAGGAGGGAAATGGAAAGTACTGGGAACTCAACTGAAACAGATTATATTCCATGCTTATATAATTGTGTCAAAATGCACCCAAATATTATGCACAACTGCACTAATAATTTTTTTTAAAAAAAACTGTGAAAGAAAATAAAAGTAAATCCAAAGAAAGAAGTAGATGAAAATAAAACATGTTAGTGTAGAAATAAATAAAAAGAAGAATAAAAAATCTATAGGAAATAGCAATAAAACCAAAATATATTTAGTTTTGTGAAAACATTAATAAAACTGACAAACTAAGCTAGCCTGACCAAGGACAAAAGAAGGAAGATTCAAATTATAAAAATCTGCAATGAAAGAGGTGGAATCACAATCAACCTTACAGAAACAACAAGGACTATAATAGATTATTATGAACAACTGTATGCAAACAAATTAGATTACCTGAACCAAATGGATGTATCCTTAAATGCAAATTGCTAAAGCTAAGTCAAAAAGAAAATTTGAACAAAAATCAGATTAGTGCTTTTTACATGTCCTGAAAAATAGCTCATACCCAAATGGTTTCACTAGTGGATTCTTCTTTAAAGAAGAATAAATACATGTTTTCCACAAACTCTTCTAGAAAACAGAAGAGCAGGGAACACATCTCAACTAATTCTGTTGTTGTCAGTTTTACTTTGAGATCAAAATTAAAAAGAGAAAACTAGACACCAACAAGAAAACTAGACATCAACAACTACTTATGAATACAGAGAAAAAAATCAAGAAAATACTAGCAATCTGAATCCAGTACTATGTAAAAGGGATCATACAATATTACCAGGTGTGATTTTTATTGGCAGTTTCATTATAACAATGAAAACCAGGATAATGAGCTAGATATGTTCGTTATTGTATACTTTCAATTTGTATAGCTTGTATATGCCAACAAAGCTGTAAAAATTACCAATGAGGTATTTCACATTATTTTTTTTCATATTGTCTTCAAATTCAAGTGTGCACTTCACCTTTACATTTTCCTTTCTAAAAATTATTAGTACAAAATAATTATGCATAATAGTGGGATTCCATTGTGACATATTTGTACATGAACATAATATAATTTGTTCAGTTTTGTTCCTTAGTACTTGTCCTCCCCTTTCTGCCCTTCCTCTACCCTACCAGTCTCCCCTCTATTTTCACCAGACTCCTTTTTTTCCTTTCATTTCTTTCACATATGAGAGAAAAATATGGTCCTCAACTTTCTGAGTCTAGCTTGTTGCACTTAACATAATGCTGTCCAGTTCCATCCGTTTTCCAACAGATTACATAAATTTGTTCTTTTATATGGCTGGGTAAAATCCATTCTGTAGAAATACCACATTTTCTTTTCCATTCATCTGTTTATGGACACATAGGCTGGTTCTTTATCTTACCTATTATGAATTATGCTGATATAAATATGGGTATGCATGTGTCACTATAGCATAGTGTAACCTTTCAGACAAATATCATTGAGTGATGTAGCTGGATCCTAGTGGTATAACATGGTTTCATTTGTAGTCTTTTGAGGAACCTACAAATTGATTTTCATAGTGGTTGTACTAATTTACAATCCCATCAATAGCATTTAAGAGTGTTTTTTCCCTGCAGCCTCACCGGCATTTATGATTATTTGTATTCTTGATGATTGCCATTCTAGCAGGTGTGAGGTGAAATTTCACTGTAGTTTTGATTTGTATTTTCCTGATTGCTAAAGATGTGCAACATATCTCCTTCTTACTAGTCACGTGTAGTTAGCAGCTACCGTATTAGACCATACAGGTCCACATTGTTCTATAACTGGAGGTACACACTCTAGAGGGAACTTAAGGAGGCTCAAGACAATACACTGTATCTCCTTATGGAGAAGACAACTCTAGTGAGAGACCAGGGATTCTATGGGCAACTAGTTAAAAACATGAATGTATGAGCCGGGCACGGTGGTGCACGCTTGTAATCCCAGCATTTGGGAGGCTGAGACAGGAGGATCGCGAGTTCAAAGCCAGCCTCAGCAATGGCCAGGCACTTAGCAACTCAGTGAGACCCTGTCTCTAATAAAAATACAAAAAAGGGCTGGGGATGTGGGCCAGTGGTCAAGTGCCCCTGAGTTCAATCCCCGGTACCAAACAAACAAACAAACAAACAAGAATGTGATTTTTTGGTGTTCATAAAAGCAATGTTTGTGCACAATAAAGGCTAACTTGGTTAATATTGATATAAGTATACAATCTATGAAATTTACTAAAAATTAATACTATTTTTTGTTAAGCTTTTCATTTCAAATTAAATATCTTGTTTATCAACTTAATATAGCCAGTCACTTTCAAGGAGATATTTGTTAAGTACATTTCCTTATCTTAAACTGAATTTAAAAATTTAAAGGCCGGGCGCGTGGTGGCGCATGCCTGTAATCCCAGCACTTGGGAGGCTGAGACAGGAGGCTCGAGAGTTCAAAGCCAGCCTTAGCAATGGCGAGGCACTTAGCAACTCAGTGAGACCCTGTCTCTAATAAAATACAAAAAAAGACTGGGGATGTGGCCCAGGTGTCGAGTGCCCCTGAGTTCAATCCCTGGTACCAAAAAAAAAAAAAAAAAAAAAAAAAAAAAAAAAAAAAAAAAATTAATATACTGACTCTCTTTTTAATACCTCAGTTTTCTCACAACCAAAATATTCATATAAATATAGTATTTCTGAAGTTCTCCTAAATATTCTAATATTATCTGTTTAGCAAAATTCTCAAGTCTAGTCATTTATTAAATTAACATTTAAAATTAGTATCCACTTAATCCTTTAAAATACTAAATCTTATTATGAATCTTTAAATTACAAATACATAGAGAATATTCCAAAATTGAATGAACAATTAAAAAAAATTTAGTTGTACATGGATACAATGCCTTTATTTTATTTATGTGGGGCTGAGGATTGAACCCAGGGCCCCACATATGCGAGACAAGCACTCCGCCACTGAGCCATAGCCCCAGCCCCTGAATAAACAATTTCAAGACCATGGATACAACTTAGTTCATTATATCTATATTATTTCTAATATTTTTGCAATTGAAATTAACTTATCCATTAGGAAAGCAGAACAAGGGGCTAGGGTTGTGGCTCAGTGGTAGAGCGCTGGCTTACCATGTGTGAAACACTGGGTTCAATTCTCAGCACTGCATATAAATAAATAAAATAAAGGTCCATTGACAACTAAAAAAATATTTTTAAAAATATTTTAAAAAGAGTTTGGGGCTGTGATGCAAGATATAGAGCTGCAGAAATCCCAGGTGAGTCATCTCATGATTTGTTGCCATGCTAACTCCTCTTTAACATTCCATTTCCTACTTGAATGGTGTCTAATTCTTTTGTAGACTTTTCATCTATATCACTCCATTAGGTATATGAAATTCCCATAACATTACCACACCCACTACTGAATTTATTTTCTGTTTGATTGTATTCTGACTTAATTTCATACACTATTATTTTATAATTGTAGAATATCTGCAAGATTCCTGTCTGTGCCAAGGTTTTTAAGGGCATTCTAATGACAAAAAGAAAGGAAGGGTGTGTTTAAAAAATTTATTTATGCTATACAAGAACATTCATCCCAACTCAAACTTTGGAGAAGAAACATTTGGGCTAAGCCAAGAATTTAAAATCAGAACAATATGTATGGAATTAGTTATTTAATTTCTTTTTATGCTAACACAGGTTCAATTGAGACTCTTCTATATAGCACAGGACATAATTTTGGGCCATATTCTAACTGTGTTCCAGAAGTTCCTACCTTTGTCATTGAAAGTTCTGGTTTGGATATAGAAAAGAGAGTTGGTACAGGTTAGTGTGAGACAGAAAGTTAAGCAGGGATTTGAGTTACTATTAGATCAAAGCTGTTTTTGTGCCCATACTTTTAGGATGCAAACAAAGCATAGCGTGAAGACACAGACATCAAGTAACACAGAAAGATAGAATACAGCCTTGGTTGGATTCTCAGAGAGATACATGACTTAGGGCAGTATATAAAAAGTACTTTGAACAGAAGAAGCTCTTGTCTAGAAGTAGACCTCTGTAGAAGTTTAGGATTTGCTACTGACTAACAATGTCCCTTGAAGGAGATGCTTAAATGCCCTAACGCCAGTTTTTCTTTCTTTGCTACAAGAATGGTAATATCTGCTGCAACATTATTTTCAGAAATTCACTGTTAGAAAGCACATTGTAAATCCTAAAGTGCCTTAAAATTCAAAGTGATCAATCCCTTCTTTAATCAAAGTGTACAGCTCTGTTTGATAAAAGAAAATAGAAAAATTTTCAATGAAAATAAAATCTAAAGACATATGAGTATGCATTTTCCACGTGAGAAAATGACATTTTTAATTTGAAGAGCCTGTGAGTGATTGTTTATTTGAAATTCACTGATTGCTTGGATTATTTATGTGTTGTGGTGATAACATCAACAACGATGATGCTTTGTACTCCCAAAGCCTATAACGCTCCTGATTTGTCACGCCAGATGTTCCTGTTAGCTGTGCCTTTACTCTTGAGTGTTAAATAAGTTCATGTCTGGGACCACAGTGTTCCATTGCCATGGTTTCACTGGATTTCATAAACCGTTGCTTAGCAATCACACCCTTCACACAGCTATTTTCTCTTCACTGTCTTCACATTATGTCCCCAGTAAAATGTAGCTGAGCCTCTTGCTAAGGGAAAATACTCATCTCCAAACAAAATTTATTCTTCCTGCTTTGGGCTATTTTCTTTTCTTTAAAAAATATCAGAATGCCAGATGTCAGGGAGCTTTATAGTCTACTGGGAAAAAACAGAATATATGGAATCAAGCAAACCTGTATTCACATCCTGAGCTTGATAATTTATTAGCTGTTCGACCTTTACTCAATCACTTAATCTCTTTGTGTCTCATATTCCTCATCTGCAAAACATGATAATTATAATCATGTCAGAAGGATATTGTGAGGATTAAATCAAATAACACAACTAAATTGCACCTGGCACTTAATAAGGGCCCAATAACTTTCATCTACATCATGAAAAAAATTACCTAATGCTTCCTAATATACATTTCTTTCTGTATCAAACTGCTCTATTATGCTGGTGACAGTTTTAAATGCTACATGAATTATGACAGGTGAATTACCTATCTTTTTAAAAAATATTTTTAGTTGCCAATAGACCTTTATTTTATTTATTTTATATGTGGTGCTGAGAATGGAACCCAGCGCCTCACACGTGCTAGGCAAACACTCTATCACTGAGCCACCACCCAGCCCCTGGATTACCTAGTTTTAATAGCTGTTATAAAGATATGCAATTACATATTTACAATCAATTTGCAATCAGTGAAACATAATCAATACATCTCATTGGTCAGATGACCATTCCGTAGGTCTGTGTCCTTAATCCCTAGAGGAGTGACATCATGCTGTATTTTTGTTTGTTACAGTTTCTATTTGTACCTACTAGATATCTGACAGTGATTATTTGAGTAAGTTTTGCTAATGAAATAACATTATTCGATATCACCATCCTACCTATAACAAGAACAATGAATATTTATATTGTATAGGCATTCATAGGGCAAAAATAATAAAAATAGAAATAAACAACAACAAAACCCCCCCAATCAAACAAAAAGCAGGGTCATTTAAAACACCCTACTTCCTTTTAAGGAGGGTGAGTCCTTAAAAATTGTTTTTTTCCTAAGTGCTGTCTTTAGCATAAAGGTATTTGAAGACCTTTTACAGCATTCAGTAATGGGTAGGTGGTCAGATTTAGCTTTAAAAACTAATAGACACATATACCTTATTTATAATTGTTCTACCATGGTAGGGTTGCAGTAGGGGCTGATAACCAAGCAGGACAAGATCAAGAAAAATTTAGAGGCTGCATGAGAATAGAATAAAGAAATAAAATAGAAGGGAATTGTTCTGACTAAAGACTGGAAAGTGTAGGAGAGGAGATGTAGCTGATTTTTCCAGTGAGATGATATGGAATAAACTTCATCTGCTTTCTGAAATCTCTTTTAACTGATTTGATCTGAATAGATTATTTATGGAAAGTCTTAAAGTTTTCTGAGTCCTGTTTGAGGTTTGGGGCTGGGAAAAAACAAGGGTCAGCATACCTAGTAGCAAACATGCAGTTTACATTTAATTGGCACAAACCACCCTTGTGTAAATGAAGAAGCACGCTCATGTGAAAAGACCAGTGATGGAACATATTTACTATGCTCCATATAGAGACCCACAGTCTCTATGTGAGGCCTGAAGTTGTGCCCTGAGTCACCACATGATTGAAACACAGCTAGTAAGAGCCCCTGGGCTCCTGGGATTGCTCCAATAATTGCCCTCCTAAAAGAAAGCTTAGAATTCCTGTATCAACACAGATACTGATTAGAAGTGGTATTAGGGTATCTGCTGTCATTCAGGCTCCTGCAGGGGCAAATCTTGAGAGCTATGTAGGAGACAACTGGAGACTTCCCAGACTGGAAAATCTAGATAATTTTCCTGACAACAAAATACCAAAATCAAAATAATATGGCCAGCTGGACACAGTGGCACACGCCTATAATACCAGCAGCTCAGGAGGCTGAGGCACAAGGATTGCGAGTTCAAAGCCAGCTTTAGCCGTGCTGAGGTGCTAAGCAACTCAGTGAGACCATGTCTCTAAAATAGAATCCAAAATAGGTATGGGGATGTGGCTCAGTAGCCGAGTGCCTCTGAGTTCAATCCCGAGTATGGAAAAAACAAAAAAAACAATATGGTCAGAAATCATTTATATTCATTTCTTTTTTACTATTTAAAATTATTTTTCAGCATTATTGGATAGTTTTGTTTACTTTTTCTCCCAAACCACAGGTTTATTCCTTTCATTTCTTTTTGCCATTTGATCATTTGTTTTTACTATAGCAACGTGTATTTTTAAATCACTTTTCTTCCCCAAATTGTGCAGTTATGAAAATCAAGGTGTGCCAGGTTTTTGTACTCCATAAGGATAGCCTTGCAGATTTTAATGTTTATTTAAAAATTTACTATGTCCACATTTAATTTTAATATATTTTAGGAAATTGCAACTTCAGTTCTTTTAAATAATTGCTAAAACTTATTCCCCAATAAGACTGCTAAAGCTCAGGAAGTAATGCAAAAATTAATAAATAGATGACATCAAATTAAAAAGCTTTGACACAACAAAGGAAATAAGAGTGTAAAGAGATAGCTTACAGAATAGGAGAAATTATTTGCCATCTACTCTTCTGATAGGGCTAATATGCAGAACTAAAAAAACTCATCACCAAAACAACAAATAATTCATTTAATAAGTGGACAAATGAACTAAATATACATTTATCAAAAGAAGAAATACAAATGGATAACAAATATATTTTAAAAGTTTCAACATTATTAGCAACCAGGTAAGTGCAAATCAAAATTATACTGAGATTTCATCTCACTCCAGTTAGAATGGCAGTTATCAAGAATACAAATTATAATAAATTCTGTCAAGGATGTAGGGGAAAAGGAACACTTACATACTATTGTTGAGATTGTAAATTAGTGCAATCACTAAGGAAATCAATTTGGTTTCATCAAAAGACTAGGAATGGAACCACTATAGGACCTTGCTGTGTCACTCGGTATTTATCCCAGAGAATTAAAGTTAGCATGCTATAGTGATACATGCATACCCATGTTTATAGCAGCACAATTTAACCAAGGTATGGAATCAGGTTAGGTGCATGTAAGTGGATGAACAGATAAAGAAATGCAGTATATACATACAATGGGGTTTCGCTGTGCCATAAAAAAATGAAATTATGTCTTTTGCAGGAAAATGGATAGAACTGGAGAACATAGTGTTAAATGAAATAAGCCAGACAGAAAATCAAGGGTCAACTGTTTTCTCTTATATGTGGAAGCTACAGAAAGAAATGGGGGTAGGTTTTCATAAAAATGGAAGGTAGACCATTAGAGTTAGAGGAGGGGGGTCAGGATTAGGCAGGAGAAGAGGTAAAGGGGAGAAACTGGGCAATTAAATGGACCAAACTATGTTAGGTGAATATGTGAACATATTGCAATGAATTTCACTAATTTATATAACTATAAAGTACCAATAAAAATTGATAAATTGAACGATATAAAATGAAATTTTAAAACTTGACATAATAACAGGAAACCTAGCCATAATAAAATATAACCAAAAAACTTTATGTGTGTAGAATAATTATTTGAGAAACAAAAAGTTGACAAACAGAAGTGTAATTGGGATGAGTAATCCCTAATCAACAACTGGAACAATAAAACTTGGTCTCTTACCTTTTGAGGGATAAGCATAAAAAGTGGTACTTAGAGGTTAACTTTTTGAGATTTTACATATGAGAGAGAATATACAGTATTTATCTTTCCGTGTCTGGCTTATTTTACTTAACATAATGTCCACCAGTTCCATCTGTTGTCACCAATGACAGGTTATATCATTAGCGTATTTTTTAAAAAGTGATGTTGTGTGTGCCATGTGTTCCCTTTGCAAACTCCTTGTCTGGTCATATACCCAATACTCAATCACTTCCTAGAGGGGTTGCCTTTCAAGATTGACCAATCTGTGAGACTAAAGGTAGACAAAAATAGGTTTATTCAGGAAGTTGTTAGTAACTAGAACCTGGCAGTGTCAAGAAAATAAACTGAGTCCAGAACTTAAAACTGTGAACTGAGAGCAAATTGTGATATAAATCAATCTGGAGTACAGGGCACTGAGGGGAAGACAATAACAGAATGAGTGACAAAGGTTTAAGTCTAGAATTTGGGAAATATTTAGTTAGATTTGATTCAGTGACACCTCTATTTGACCTCTTGTCCCTCAAATATAGGGCTCTGCTTCCTTTGTTGTTCCATTAGATGGCAACTGGCCGTTGGGGGATTTAGAGTTTTAATAAGTCTAAAATGATAGTGCTGACCTCGCTTCCCAAATATTGAAGCTGGTAAAACTCTTGTCCTCCTGCAGTGATGAGGAGAGGTCAGGGAAGTAAGTGGTTGAATTCTTCTATTTCGGAAATCAAGGCAGTGCCAAGTAAACTCAATGAAGGAGGTGCCCATTTGCTCCCATATTTATGACTCATCTTACTGGCCTTAGATTTTTGTTTCCTCCTTTAATATAGGAGGGTGGGATGACGCAGAAATCTTCCAGTGTTGCAGGAGCCCTGTTTGGGGAGATGACTTGAATTGCGGTTGACTATGAGCCGTGGAGATTTGGGCATTGTCGCCTTCTGTAGTCTCACGGGACTTGTCCCGGGATCTCGAGTGACTTGGCCGAAATTGCTGATCGGGTCAGCGCCATTTTTTGGTGGTGTGTGTGGCGTGTGTTAGTCGTTGTTAGAACCAGAGAGAAAAGTTATCAGAATAAAAAGCTGTTTGTCTCCAGTTTGCCTCTGAACTTCTTCCCACGGCTCCGTTGCTCCAAGCGCTTCAGGCGGCAACAGGTGGCGGCCCGTACGGGGAGCTTCGGAGCGGACAGGTAAGAACTGAAAGGTCTCTAAAGATGGGTTTGAATATAACTGAATCCCAAGTGATAGAGGCTATGCAAAGACTCCTTGATATACCTGACTCTGTTCTCAGTGAGGAGTATATAGAAAAAAGTGAAAGTGATCAAAAAAGCGTAGCTTCCACTGGGCCAACTAAGACCAGTAAAGAGAGTATTAGAAGAGTCCCAAAAATGACAAAAATCCAAGCTATTAAAGCTATTCGGGAGTTATTGGTGATAGCTGAAGGATACTTGCTCTTAATGGAACCTGGGCCTCAGGATATTGCTGTCAGTGAAATTAGCAATGGTGAGGAATCTAGTAAAAGTGATCCTGAGAAAATGAGGAAAAAGAAACTAAAAAAGACCGAGAAAAAGGACCGTCAGGTAGAGGAACCACTTGTGTCCTCTACTCCCCCATGGGTGGAATCCATTACAGAAAATATGAAGGGTATTACTAGGCATTTGCATACCCTAGAAACAGAAATAAAAAGTCTTTCTGATCGCTTATGCGCTCTCGAGGACAACTCACAGATACATTGGGAACCGCCAGCATTTGAAAAGAAAAATGGACAGAGGGTCCATCAGTCAGTAGATTTCAAAACAATAAAAAATCTCAAAGAGGCAGTAATGACTTATGGGCCCCAAGCTCCTTTCACGTTGAGTATGCTGGAGTCCCTTAACACCTTTAGCTTAACCCCCTCAGACTGGAAAAGTCTATGTAAAGCAACATTAAGCGGGGGGCAATTCTTGGTTTGGTGATCGCAATTCCAAGAACTTTGTATAGAAACAGCTAAAAGAAACGCGGCTGCAGGGATTGAAAACTATAATATAGACATGCTCACAGGAGAAGGGCAATTCACAGACTTACAGGCTCAAGCAGATTATGACCCAGATGTATATGCTCAGATAAACACAGCTGCCTTAGAGGCATGGAAAACTGTACAAGGACCTGGGGATCTACAAGGTAGCTTGTCAAAAGTGATTCAAGGACCTAATGAGCCGTATGCTGACTTTGCTGATCGACTTTTGAGAACTGCAGGTAGTGTGTTTGCAGATGTTGACCAAGCTATGCCATTAGTTGTTCAATTAGCTTATGAAAATGCTAATAAATGGTGCCAAGCAGCCATCAGGCCATGGAGAACTAAAAAGGATCTTTCCATATATATACAACTATGTAAAGATATAAATGACGCCTTTGTCACAGGAAATGTGATTGCAGCCTCAATGAGAGGTGCTTCCCCTCGAAATTTCACAAAGGCTAAACGTAGACATTATAATCAATCAGGATATTCCAGGCAAAATTATCATAATCAATCAGGCTATTCTAGGCAAAATCCCAAAAGAGAAATAAGACCAAGCTCATACCGTGCCCCAGGCCACTGCCCCAGGTGTAAAAAGGGAAAACATTGGGCCAATAAATGCCATTCAAAATTTGACATCCATGGAAATCCTTTGTTCAGGAATTCAAAAAACGAGGCATGGGGCCCAATACCCCGGGGCCCACAAATGTACGGGGCATTGCAGGAGGAGTATCCTCAAGCATCCACTCAGATGCTTCCCCGACACAATCCCTACTACCCATCCACTCCCTCGCCAGAGGAACAAGAGGAAATGCAGGATTAGACCTCTGTTCCACCGCCCGAATAGTGTTAACACCTGAAATGGGGGTTCAACTGATTCCCACAGGAGTCAGGGGACCTCTTCCCTCAGGGACTGTAGGACTTATTATCGGGCGTAGTCCTAAAAGCTTATTAGGTTTGCAAGTGACCCCAGGTGTAATAGACTCAGACTACAAAGGGGAAATAAAAATAATGCTTAGCTCACCCCAAAGTATAAGTTCTGTTAATCAAGGAGATAGAATTGCTCAGTTGCTTCTCCTTCCCAATTTACATAATTCATTTAAAATGGGTATGCCTCAAGAAGGGAACAATAGAGGATTTTGTTCCACTGACTCAAGACCCATGGCTTGCTGGGTTCGAGACTGTTCAAGGAGGCCTATGTGTAAAATAAAAATCCAAGGAATAGAAATGGAGGGATTAATAGATACTGGAGCTGACTCTTCCATTATTAATTTACGCCAATGGCCCAAGCACTGGCCTCTGCAAAAAGCTTCAACCAGTTTAAGAGGCTTGGGATATAATAACCTCCCAGATAAAAGTGTGGTAATTTTAAAATGGGAGGATGATGAAGGCCATAAAGGAACATTTCAGCCTTATGTTTTACCTAATCTACCGGTTACTTTATGGGGAAGAGATATTTTGCAACAAATGGGAGTACAACTTGCAACCAAGCCTGCAGATGTTAAATGTGAAAAACTACAGGGTAATCTTAACCATAAAAGAACTCATTATCAAAAAGTACAGAGTAATCTTAACCCTAAAAGTAATCATTATCATAAAGGAAAAAGATATTTTTTTTCGGGGCCACTGAGAAAATAATTTTGAAAATACCATGGCATTCTGATAAGCCAGTGTGGGTCCCTCAGTGGCCCCTATCTAAAGAGAAATTACAAGCGGCTAGTTCAGGAACAATTAGAAGCAGGTCATATAGAACCTTCCACCTCTCCCTGGAATTCCCCCATATTTGTGATCAAGAAAAAGTCAGGAAAATGGCGATTGTTACATGATCTTATTTTTATTTTTTTATTTTTTGTGGTACCAGGGATTGAACTCAGGGGCACTCGACCACTGGGTCACATCCCCAGCCCTTTTTTGTATTTTTATTTAGAGACAGGGTCTCACTGAGTTGCTAAGTGCCTCGCCATTGCTGAGGCTGGCTTTGAACTCATGATCCTCCTGCCTCAGTCTCCCAATGTGCTGGGATTATAGGCGTGCGCCACCGCGCCCGGCTGTTACATGATCTTAGACAAATTAATAAAACCATGCAAGTTATGGGCCCTACTCAACCTGGACTTCCTAGTCCCGTAGCTATTCCAAAAAATTTCCATCTTATTACTCTTGATATAAAGGATTGCTTCTTTTCTATTCCCCTACATCCTCTGGATGCCCCCA
This sequence comes from Tamias sibiricus, assembly GCA_025594165.1. NCBI lineage: Eukaryota > Metazoa > Chordata > Mammalia > Rodentia > Sciuridae > Tamias > Tamias sibiricus. The sequence continues at coordinate 26,409,417 of CM046667.1, read as the reverse complement.
GGTTTGCCTTTTCACTTCCTTCTATTAACAATAATGGCCCTGATCAGAGATATCAATGGAAGGTTTTACCACAGGGAATGGCTAATAGCCCCACCATATGCCAAATATATGTGGACAAGGCTATCCAACCCATTAAAAATAAATATCCAAACCTCATGTGTCTACATTACATGGATGATATTTTATTGGCCCACCCTAATCAAAAAATCTTATTTAATATATTCAGTGATGTGGTAGAAATTTTAAAAAATATGGATTATATATAACAGAAGAAAAAGTTCAAACCAGATCTCTCCCATATTATATTTAGGATTTAAAATCATGGATACTTTTGTTAGACCCCAAAAAATTCTAATAAATAAAGAACATTTGACCACCCTCAATGATTTCCAAAAACTACTGGGAGACATTAATTGGCTTCGCCCTACACTAAATCTCACTACTGGCCAACTAAAACCTTTATTTGACATCCTTCGCGGAGACCCTGATCCATCTTCACCACGAACTTTGACTCCTGACGCTAGGAAAGCTTTAAAGTTAGTAGAAAAAGCCATCGAAGGAGCTCATTGTGATAGATTTGATTTAACCCAACCGCTGATGTTGATTATTATTTCTTCAAAATATACACCCACAGGAGTATTTTGGCAACAAGGGCCTTTATTATGGATACATTTGCCTGTCTCTCCTAAAAGTATAATTGAATCTTATACCTCCATGGTGGCTAAACTTATTCTTCATGGACTTAAGACTTCTACTAAAATATTTGGCATTCACCCTGCTACTATTATTACTCCTATTCATCATCATAGATTGAATATTTATGCTTCAATGATAATGATTGGGCTATAGCTAAATGCTATACTTCTGCAAATTTTGATAATCATCTTCCTAAGTCCCCTATATTATCTTTTTGTATTAATCATCCTATTATATTTCCACAGGTAATAAAAAATCAACCTATTCCTAAGGCATTTAATGTATTTACAGATGGGTCCTCAAATGGTACTTCTGCAGTAGTCACTACAAAAGAAAATATGACTTACATAACTGCACACAAATCAGCTCAACTAGTGGAACAACAAGCTACTTTATTCCACTCCCAGTTTCATGTCAACAGCACCACCTTGCAACGTAGGTTTAAAATCACAAAGGAGCAAGCCAGAACAATTGTAAAAGATTGTAAATCTTGTATGACACATTTGCCCAATCCTCATTTCGGCGTTAACCCTAGAGGATTAATGCCCAATCATTTGTGGCAGATGGATGTTACTCATGAGCCAAGTTTTGGAAAATTGCGATTTATTCATGTTACCATAAATACATGCTCAGGCATGATTTTTGCTTCCTTACATTCTGGAGAAAAAGTTAAAGATGTTACATCTCATTGTTTGCAAACTTTTGCTGCATTGGGCATCCCAAAATGCTTAAAACAGATAATGGCCCCGCATATACGTCCTTATCTTTCAATCAGTTTTGCGCAAAATTCAATATATCCCATAAAACAGGCATCCCATACAATCCTCAGGGTCAGGGCATTATTGAAAGAGCAAACCGAACACTGAAAATTATGTTATTAAAACAAAAAGAAGGAAATTGGAAAAGTCCTAAGGACAGATTGGCAGTTGCCCTGTTTACCTTAAATTTTTTAACTTTAGACTCTGATGGTTATTCTGCTGGAGACAGACATTGGAATCCACACCAACAACATAAACCTTTGGTTTACTGGAAGGATGTTCTTTCAGGTACATGGAAGGGTCCAGATCCAGTATTAATTTGGGGAAGAGGATCGGTTTGTGTTTTTCCAAAACACGAATCCTCTCCAATATGGATACCATCTAGATTAATAAAACAGGTACCACATCAAAATGATCAAGATGAAGTTATTGAAGAATCAAGATTAATAAAAAAGGTACAAAATCAAGAGGACCAAGGTGAAGGTATAGAATGATTCCCTCAAAAGAGTCCTTCAAAATATTTCACAACTTAAGTGTCATTCCTCCCGGCCAGGACGAGGAGATCTCTCTTTAGTGTGCACACAATTGTATTTTTTTTTCTTTTTATACATGTCTTTATATCTGTATATTTGTCTACATTTCATGTTAATGTGACGTCACAAATATATGTTTGTATGTTTGTGCATCTGTCCAGTGTGACGTCACAAATAACAAGCGCTTATAAAAAAAAATATATATATATACATATTGATCCAAATAACTTTAATTCATTCTAGGTTAAGAGTATTCAATTAAGAGTAAATAATTTTATAAATGAAGGTATTTTCAATTTTGATTTATAGGTGTCCCTGGGACTTCTCTTTAGCAAACAATATGACTAGTGCTATATAACCTGATATTTTGGTGTTTTGACATAAGATTGTTTATTTGTTATTAACTTCATTTGTTTAATAGCTCATTATTTTCAATTATCTCAACAGGTAAAATATTGCTCTGTATACAGAGACTCAAGGGTTCCAGCTAACAAATTATTTCTCTAAAGTGCCTTTACCTTTTCTTTAATCTATCTTTAATGCAGTAATTACCCTCAGTCTTTCTTTGTTTTGTTCTAAATATGATATTTTTCCAACTTATGTTTGTAGAAGCTCAACCAGCGATGTGTGTGAATAAAAAATCAACTTTAATTTTCTAATCTAATTATTCTATTTTGTAGTTTGACAACTCGCCTCTTGACTCAGTGCTGCAATAGCACTGCCTTTCCTTTAATAATTGATGCTTGAGTTTCTAGGTAGCGGGCCCTGAAGATTTGCCGGTGGCATTGTCTAAACATAAAAAAGACGTCTGCTGCTACAGCTGCAGGGATCGCGGCCGCCGCAAGCATCCCTGCTGCTCAAGCATCAAACAACCTCACCAACAGTGTGGCCTCTGCTCTACATGCATGGGGCCTCCTACATCAACATGTTATACCAAATGGACATTTTGATCTTTCATTGTTTGGGACTTTACGGGACAATGCCTTGTGGGTATTTGTCTAGAGAATTCAGTGTGTTACTTGATGGAACTTAGGGCAGCTGATTTGTTTAAACAATTTGATATGCTATGCAATTTGGCTCATCACCAAAAGGCTTGTCGCCTTAAAGCCGCAACATCTCCTCATAATTGGACGGCTGTTAGTCATCATACACAGTCGATCCTAAAGGGCTCCATTGGATGGCTGGTTAGCCAATGACGGGTAAGATCCCCAAAGGGGGACAACCTAAGACAGGCACAGTCGCACGGGACAGTCTCATGTGGCCGACATATCAACCTAAGACAGGAGTCAAGGGCACAGCCTTGATTATCCGATGACGGGTAAGAATGTTGGTTGCACATAGACGTCCTAGAGCATTACCTCTTTTAAAACAAAAAGGGGGAAATGCAGGAGCCCTGTTTGGGGAGATGACTTGAATTGCGGTTGACTATGAGCCGTGGAGATTTGGGCATTGTCGCCTTCCGTAGTCTCACGGGACTTGTCCCGGGATCTCGAGTGACTTGGCCAAAATTGCTGATCGGGTCAGCGCCATTTTTTGGTGGTGTGTGTGGCGTGTGTTAGTCGTTGTTAGAACCAGAGAGAAAAGTTATCAGAATAAAAAGCTGTTTGTCTCCAGTTTGCCTCTGAACTTCTTCCCGCGGCTCCGTTGCTCCAAGCGCTTCAGGCGGCAACACAGTGTGCCAGTACTAAAGGAATAAATTCCTAATCATAGTCAAACTTTTCAGACTTAAAATTAAATAATTCTTCTACAGCTAAAAAATTATTTAATTAATTTTAAAATGCAGCATATATAATTTCATGAAATGAATCAAAAAATACTATTCAATCACAAAAAGAACAAAATTCTGCCATTTGTGGCAACATGGTTAGAAGTAGAGATCATTATATTAAGAGATATAAGTTAAGTGGTGCGCGGTGGCACAAACATGTAATCCCAGCGGCTTGAGAGGCTGAGGCAGGAGTTTAAAAGCTAGCCTCAGCAAAAGCGAAGTGTCAAGCAACTCAATGAGACTGTCATTAAATAAAATACAAAATAGGGCTGGGGATGTGGCTCAGTGGTTGAGAGCCCCTGGGTTCAATCCCCGGTACAAAAAAATAAAATTAAATTAAATTAAAAGATATAAGTGAGACACAGAAACTCAAGTACCAAATAATCTTGCTCATATGTATGATCTCAAAAACATTGAAAATTGAGAGTTAAAAGGTGTTTCCATAGAATAAAAAAAAAAATCAAAAGAAAACTCAAAATATGGGCCCACAGCAATATCACAAATAGAATTACCCTTTAATTTGAAGGAGCAGTCTTTCCTCGCTGGCTCCATCTCTGCTAATTGAATTTAGTGGCTTCTCCTTAAAAATCCAACCTATTTCTCAATATTTCAGAAGTATATTTTCAATTGTCTGGTGGCCTTTTTAAAAACCTAATCTTTGTAGTAGACATAAATCCTCAAATAAAAGGAGACAATTAAAAAAAAGGTGGTTACAATAGGCTAGGGAGAATAAGATGGGGGAGGGACGGGGAAGATTGATCAATGGGTGCCAAGTTCCAGTTAGATATGAGTAAGAAGCTGTAGTATATATTATATTATATATATATATATATATATATATTATAGATAACAATAATGTACTGTACATTTCGAAAAGCCAGAAAAGAGGATTTCGAAAATTTCACCACAAAGAAATGATAAATGTTTCAGGAGTAGATATGTTTAACCTGATTTAAACTTACATAATGAATACATGTATTAAAACAATATATAGAACCTCATTAATATCTATAAATTTTATGTATCAGTTAAAATTTTAAAATTTTTTAAATAAAAATTTATGTATTCTAAGAAATTGGAATAATGTTAACTTTTTTTTTTAGTTGTCAATGTACCTTTATTTTATTTATTTATATGTGGTGCTGAGAATTGAACCCAGTGCCTCACATGTGCTAGGCAAGCACTCTACCACTGAGCCACAGCCCCAGCCCAATAATGTTAAAATTTTCATCAAAAAATTATAATAGAAAACTTGAATTAGCTGCTTTTCTCGATTTAGACCTATGCCAGAATGTCAAGTACCAAGAGTAAAGAAAAAACAGATATATACTTTCTGAGGTCAGGTTTATTCTGAGTAGGGAAAAGAAGTAACCACCAGGAAATTGAAATTCCACCAAAGGGAAGGGAGGATGTCTTCCTACAATACACAAGAGATTTCTTTTTCCTAAATGATGAAAAGTCAGAGGATATCTATGTAAAGTGTCTTGTCCTGGTGAAGACAATCCAGAATGTATTTATGTATTGGCAGGTAAAAGAATGTCTTAATCTGAAAGGCTATAGAAACAGAGTTATTCTGAGTTAGAGTTGCCAGATAAAATAAAGGACATCAAATTAAAATTGATATTTAGATAAAAATTTTTATCATGTGTCTTATTATTTATCTGAAATCCAAATTTGATAGCATATCCTATATTTATTTGCTCTATCTGGCAAGCCTCTTCTTGGTGTCATGAGGAAATGAAGATTCTGAAGGAAAAAATAAGGAAATTAAAATAGTATGTTAAATCTACATTGTAAGAGGAAAACTTACAGAGACATAAATGAAACAGAAAATATAAATGCTAAGAAATTATTGTTAGTCAAAAATTAATTTTAAACATGTGAAAGCCAGTGAATGTTTATTATTTTCAAAGAGAATAAAATATCTGCAAATTCTACATAAGTTGTTTGGGAGTAGATGAAATTTAAACTCACCTCTAATGATCCCTACCATCTGATATACTCTTGTGTAGTCCCCTCTCACATTATTTTATTGGTTTGTGGAACCAATAAAATACAGCATAGGTGAGGGTATGTCACTACTACTAAAACTAGATTATAAGACACTGCAGCTTCTATCTTGGGAGTCTCTGTCTCTTTCAGAGCCCTAGGTGTGAGAAGCCCTGTGAAGTGACCCAAGTGACAAGGAACTGAAGACTTCTGCCAATAGCCGTATGAATTAATCATCTTGGTAGCAGATCCTCCAACCCCAATGATGTATTCAGATGATTGATGGACTGATGATTGCAGTTCTAGCCAAGAGCCTGACTGCAACATGATAAAAAATTCTATGTCAAAACCATCCAGATAAAGTGCTCCTAGATTCTTGACCTTCAAATCTGGGTGATAAAATTAATATTTGTGTTTTAGAAGTGGTTCAATTTTTGAGTAAAATAGTTATGAAGCAAGATACAACGAATAGAAATCGTACAAAAGATGCAAAATTATAAGCTGATGATTGACCATATTCAACTAAAAAACCTATGAAATTAAATATTCATAAAAAAACATTGCTGAGCAAGCAGAGCTGGAATAACTAGCCTGTAGCAAGATATAATTTCCAGCTACTGATTTAAATCTACTAATTAATTTCCTGCCAAAACAAGGCTCAGATCTCTAGTCCTCATAGAAGGAGACAGTTTCAACCAACACTAAGGCAATCTTGCCCCTAATATTCAATGGATGAACCAGCATTTTTTTGGACAATGACCCTCAACTTCTCCCTGAACATTTGAAGCAGGAATATAGGTGCATAAAATGTCATAGACTGAGAAAATATTAGATAAAAACTGTAAATGAATTTTTTAAAGTGAAAAAGCCAGTGAAGTTGCAAAGGCAGGTAGTCCCAGCTATTGTAAAGGAAGGCTGAGGCTAGAGGATTGCTTGAGTCCAGGAGTTTGAGGACAGCCTGGGCAAGATGCCATATAAAAAATGATAACAGTAATAAATAAGGGAAGTAGGGATTTCCCAGCTCATGACCCTTTAATGGATAGTGTTGCAAATTCAACACATTGTGGGAAGAAATGACGGAAATGTAAACAGATTTTTGGAGACATACATTTAAGATCAATTTAAAAATCAGGATTTCAATTTAAACCATTGACAAAACAGGAAAGAACAATTTAATTCAAATATATTGAAACTTAAACAATAGCAGCAAAAATGAAAAGAAGTTTAAAAATTCTGAAAAGAATACAAAGAAGCTTAATATACCAAGAACAGATTTTACAATGCCACACAAAACTTCAGAAATTATCAATAATCAAAATTGAAAGATCAGGGACCCAGAAAATATTTTAAAGTATTAGAAATGGTGTTTTAATTTCCTGTATGGCATCATGTTTCTTTTGTAGCTTTCCACTTCTAAAACTGAACAGAGAAGCTTATTACTCTAGAATAAGAAGGGTTTAGTAAAACAGTAGGCTTGAAAACCAGCTTTGACAGGCTGAATTATAGAATTTCTCTAGTTACATAGAGAAAACATCCCGTCTGCCATTAACGCTTAGCCATGATATTAAAAAGAAAGAGGGAAAGATATTAACAGAGAAAAGGCCTCCATTGTGGACCAAAGAATTAAGGAAAGGAGAAAAAAGAGAGGCCAAGAAAGGGAAAGCTGCTAGACCTGTGTAATCTGAATCTCCCTCTTTTGAATGTATTTAATAGTTACAGAGAATACTCATGGGATGTAACCTCTGCTGAATCGCAATTTAGTTTTCTATACCTGGTGGAACAAAGCAAAACACACAAAATTATATGGTAGATTTATACTCAAATTTATCAGTAATTAAATTAGAATAAACTTCAATGAGTGTTCTAATTAAAAGTCGAAGATCATCAAACAGGATTAAAAAAATCTGACTCAAGATTAGAGGATCACTAGAAAGCCAGTGGGGAGGGAGATTCCTTGGAAAACTTGGAATGGAACCACCTTTTGACCCAGCTATCCCACTCCCCGGTCTATACCCCAAAGACTTAAAAACAGCATACTACAGGGACACAGCCACATCAATGTTTATAGCAGCACAATTCACAATAGCTAAATTATGGAACCAAAACCGATGCCCTTCAGTAGATGAATGGATAGGGAAACTTTGGTATATATACACAATGGAACACTACTCAGCACTAAAAGAGAATAAAATCATGGCATTTGCAGGTAAATGGATGGAGTTGAAGAAAATAATGCTAAGTGAAGTTAGCCAATCCCAAAAAACCAAAGGTCAAATGATTTCTTTGTTATGAGGATACTGACTCATAATGGCAAGGGAGAGGGATGAGAGGAATGAAGGATCTTTAAATAGATAAAGGGGATGGAGGGACAGGGAAGGGGCAAAAGGGTAAGAATAACAGCGGAGCCGGGCACGGTGGCGCACGCCTGTAATCCCAGCACTTTGGGAGGCTGAGGCAGGAGGATCGCGAGTTCAAAGCCAGCCTCAGCAATGGCGAGGCACTTAGCAACTCAGTGAGACCCTGTCTCTAAACAAAATACAAAAAAGGGCTGGGGATGTGACCCAGTGGACGAGTGCCTCTGAGTTCAATCCCTGGTACCACCAAAAAAAAAAAAAAAAGAATAACAGCAGAATGAGTTAGACATCATTACAAATGTATGAAGACACAAATGGTATGAAAATATTTTGTGTAAAACCAGTGACTTAAAAAATTTTGTTCTATATATTTAATATGAAATGAATTGCATTCTGCAAGCAAGTATAACAAATTAGAATAAGTAAATAATTTAATTAAAAATATAAAAAAGAACACAAAAAAATTTACAACAAAAAATCAAATAACCCCACCTAAAAATAGGCAAAAGCATTAAATAGACACTTCTTTTTAAAAAGTATTTATTTTTTAGTTTTATGTGGACACAATATCTTTATTTTATTTTTATGTGGTGCTGAGGATCAAACACAGTGCCTCATGCATGCTAGGCGAGCACTCTACCACTGAGCCACAACTGCAGCCCATAAATAGACACTTCTTAAGAGAAGAAATATAAATGGCCATCAAACATACAAAAGAATTCAACATCTCTAGCAATCAAAGAAATGCTAGTGAAAACTACATTGAAATTTCATCTCACTCCAGTCATAATAACAATTATCAAGGATACAAATAATAATAATAAATGCTGGTGAGAATAAGGGGGGAAAGGTACACTTGTTGGTAGGACTGAAAATTAGTATATCACCTCTGTAAAGCAGTATGGAGATTCCTCAAAAAAAAAAAAAAAGAATGGTATCACTATATGATCCAACTATCCCACTCCTTAATATTTATTGAAAAGATCTAAAATCAGCATACTATAATGACACAGTCACATCAATGTTTATGGCAGTGATTCAGAATAACCAAGTTATGGAACCAACTCAGATGCCTGCTAACAGACAAATAAATAAAGAAAATGTGTGTGTGTGTGTGTGTGTGTGTGTGTGTGTAATGGGGTTTTAGCTGTAAAGAAGAGTGAAGTTATGGCATTTGCTGGTAAATGGATGGAACTGGAGAACATCATACCAAGTCAAATAAGCCAGACTCAGAAAGTCAAGGGTCAAATGTTTTCTCTCATATGCAGAAACTAGATCAAAATAGGAAAAAAGGGCAGGGGGAAATTCTGTGAAAATAGAAGAGAGACCAGTGGAGTAGAAGAAAGGGTTTGAGTGGAAGAGAGAAGGAATGGGAAAAGGAAGGAATGGTGGAATGAAATTGACCAAACTATCCTATGTGAATTTCACCTTTATGTGTATCTATAAAGCATTAACTGGAAAAAAGCTACAAATAAATAGAAGGAAGACCTATAGAGTAGAGGAAAGGGAACAGAGGAGTGAGAAAGAGAGGGAAAGGGGAAGTACTGGGGAATGAATTGAAGCAAATTATATTCCATGCTTGTGTAATTATGTTAAAATGAACCCCAATATTATGCATAACTATAATGCACTAATAAAAAATAATAAGAAAAAATTGTCCTAAAGAATTTCAGTGTGCTACAAGAGAACACAAGTAAGCAATGTTACAAAACCAGGAAAATATACAGAAACAAAATTAGATGCTCAATAAAGAAATAGAAAATACAAAACAAGCAAACCAACAGAGATTTTGGAGCTGTAGAATAGAGTGACAACTAAATAATGAAATAAAGTTTCAGCAGCACACTCTAAGAAAGAATATTCTTTCTTCACACAGAAGGAAGAATAAGTGAATTCAAAGATAGATCATTTTACAATCATCAAATAAGAGGACAGAAAAAAGAATGTAAAGCAATAAAGAAAGACTACAGCACCTGTGGAACACCATCAAGAGAACTAACATTTAATTTATAGGTGAAGAAACTAAAAGAGAAGAGAGAAAAAGACAAAAACTTATTTAAAGAAATGATGGCTGAGAACTCCCCAAGTCATGGGAAAGTTATGAACATTCAGATATATGAAGCTTAAAGAACTCTAATCAGAGTCAAGCCAAAGAAGACATCTCCCCAAGCAAAATAAACTGGTGAGAATGAGTGAGGGGGGAGAGGTACATTTGTTGGTAGGACTGAAAGACTGAAGAATACAGAATGAAATAGAGTTTCAACAGCACACTATATTATACAGAAGGAAGAATAAGTGACTTCAAAAACAGATCATTATACAATCATCAAATAAGAGGATAGAAAAAAGAATGTAAAAATCAAAGACAAAGAGAATTTTGAAAGCAACAAGAGAAATGAAGCATATCACAGAAAATGGAACACCAATAAGGCTACTATTTGATTTCTAAGAAGAAATCTTGAAGGTGAGAAGAGAATGGGATAATATACTTAAAGTACAGAAAGAAAAAAAATCCCTACCAACCAAAAATACTTTACCCAGAAAAGCTTCCCTTCATAAATGTGGTAGAAAGAAAGACTTTCCTAGATAATCAAAAGCTGAAGGAGGTGGTTACCAGTAGACCTACCCTACAAGACATACTAAAGGGAATTATTCAATCTTAAATAAAAGGAAACTAATTAATAACATGAAAATATATGGAAGGGTAATACTTTCTGGTAATAATAAATATATGGTCAAACTCAAAATAATACTGTAATGGTGATGTGTAAGTCAATTATAACTCTATTAAAAGGGTTAAACACAAAACTATGAAAATATTATTATAGTTATTAAAATATTGTAGTTATGAAATGAAAATAACTATAGTTATAATGACACTCGTCAAGAGTACAAATAACAATAATGCTGGTGAGGGTATGGGGGAAAAATAAACTCATGCATTGTTGGTGGGATTGCAACTTAGTACAAACACTATGAAAATCAATATGGAGGTTCCTCATATGACCCAACTATATTACTCCATATTTATCCTAAAGAATTAAAGTCAGCATATTTTAGAGATACATGCTTATCCATGTTTATAACAGCACAATTCACAATGGCCCAATTGTGGAACCAGCCTAGGTTTCCATTAACAGATGAGTGAATAAAGAAATTGTGGTATATATACACAATGGAATTTTATTCAGCCATGAAGAAGAATAAAATTATGTAATCTGCTGGGAAATGGGATGGAACTTGACAGCATTATGTTAAGTGAAATAAGCCAAAGTCAAGGGTTATATGTTTTCTCTCATATATGGATTCTAGATAGAAAAAAAGAAAAAATAGGCAAGAGGTCTCATGAAAATAGAAGGGAGATCAGCAGAATAGAGGAAGGGGATCAGGGAGAGGTAAAAAGGGAGGGAAAGGGGAGGATTGATTGAATTATACTGTTATCTTGTGTGCATATATGGATATGTTACAACAAATCCCACTATTATGTATGATTATAATGCACCAATGAAAAGTATGGAAAAATATCCTGGCAACAATAAGAAGAAAAGAAATCTTGTGTACAAACACATATTATGATAAATAAAATTAATGTCTCACAGACCAAGGAAAGTGAGGTGAAAATAAATTAATGGGTATTGAGGCCAGTGGTATTCTGGAAAACTTTTCACCAGTGAATTCCTAAAATAACTATGACCTGAAATATGTAAATATTTTGCTTCAAAATATTATATCTGGAATAAATAATTTCTTTTTCAAGACGTTAGACTATTTATTCTTTGGACTTGAATTCTAACCATAACAAGGTGAATTTAATCACTTTGTAAAAGCCACTTAAAAGGCACATGAAAACAGATAGACATATGCCAATATCCTTAATTATTAAGCTTCTACTAAAGTCAACACAGAAAAATACCAAGCAAAGGAAAGAGGGAAAATCACTTGTGTGCCTATTTTCATGAGTCTCTAGTCTGTTCCACTAAACCAAGTCTATTTCTTTGCCATTACTGGTTAACTTACATCATAGAGAATCAAGTATCAAGCATTTTAAGAAAAACACCGTTCACTTTTCCTTACAGCAACATGGATGGTAGAAAGAATGCAAAACTTTGGTATGAAACATGCATCAGTCTCTACCAGTCAAGTGTTCTATGGTAAAACAATCTCTAAGTCCTAGTTTACTTATGTAAAATGTGTCAACAATTGTAAGCTGCCTGTTGTGGCCAGCCACAGCGCCGCGGGAGGAAAACTCGGAGGCAGAGTAAAGCTATTACTACTTTTACTTCTACTTTCTTAGAGAGAGCTTAGAGAGAGAAAGAAAGATTTTTCTTCTTCTTAGAAAGAGCTTAGAGAGAAAGATTAGAGATAGCTTTTTCTTCTTCTTCTTAGAGCTTAGAGAGAAAGAGAGAGAGCTTGAAAGAGAGAGATTTCTTCTTTAGAGAGAGAGAGAGCTTAGCTTTTAGAGCTTCTTTCTTCTTTGTTCTTTCTTCTTTCTTCCTCGGGAGCCTCGGCCTGACTCTGACCAGGAATTACTTCTTCTATCTGGTTTCTCTTCTGTAACTGCTCTGCCTACGTTCTGGCCGCTCTGATTCTTTTCTTCTTCTCCGACCCGAACTCTTCTTCCGACCTAGCGACTGCATGACTGACTGAATGAATTCATTCTTCTCCTGACTACGACCGTTTTCACCCGGTTATATACCTTTAGCTTTGTGGGTGCCTCACGTGCATTTACAGGTGCGTCACATACATACTTATTATCAGGTGGAACTTATGGCTTCCAGCTGACAGCAATAGCCATCTCCCTAATTGGGGCTCCTTCAAACAATTCTATGCAACCAGTGTTTATTTAAGTATAAGTTATGTTGACTTGACATTCTATACATGTTGCTTATGATTTTGAGGCAGAGTAAGAAGGCAAAACAATATCCCAAGTTAATTAAGTTTAACTCATAAAATAGTGAAAACTTTTTATAGCTAAAATTGAACATAGTTCCCTAGTTTTCATGAGTTTGTTAATGCCATGCTTTGTCAAGGATTGTATTTCCCAAACACATTAAAGAAGTCCTAGGAAACAAGGCAAAATTCATTACAGTATGGGACAGTACATGGCTGAAAACCACATCTTTTTTGCTTTTCCAGTCAATTTTCAAACAACATCTCTTTCTAACATTTTATATCTTCCTGTTACTTGCATATCACAATGTATGATAAACACTCTCGAACCCCAGTGAGCATTCTTCTACACTCTCCCTTTGCCTTGAATTGGGCATGTTCCCTCTTCTTTCTCCTGGGCAGGTGTAATATTCTTACTGTTGTTTAGAGGTTTTTCTTATTGCAGTTTTTTCTCACTGAGCTGCTAGTCCATGGAGTATGAATGTATGTGCAAATAAAATGTTTTGTTATTAAAACATGTCAACAACATATAACATGCATATGTGTGTCTAAAGCACACAAATACATATCTCACAGATATATCTTATCATAATTTCAAAATATTTTAACACACTTCTATATATTTATTCTTAGTTAAATATGTATGTCATATATGTGTATGTTATATATCTAATATATACTGTTATATCTATAGTTATATCTAAACAAAAATAAGATTAAAATCTGTTTCCAATAATATTTTGTCTATTTATTCTTGGTAATGCCACTCTTCACATAGAAAGACTACTACAAATAGTTACCCATAAGTACTTTGGAAGCTATTTAACCTATGCTCAGGTGGATGAGTACCATCTTGTGAAAAAGCAAAAAGCAAAAGAAGGAAGTTATAGGTCATATTTCTGGGGAACAGATGATAAACAGTCAACACAAGAATATAATACTTCAGGGTCAATGTTTCCTTCATGAGACTCAGCTGTCACTCACTGACACAATGGAAGACTTTCATAAGTGTATCTTCACTAGTTCAACATTTAATAATAAGTGTTTCTGCTAATAACTTTCTGTACATGTTAAGGCACTCACAGTCACAAGCCCAGTAGCTGACCTAATGCTTGACGATCTTTTTGTCCTCTAAATCTAGATCTTGTTCTTACTCCTGCATTTATATTTCACAATAAAAGTAGAATATGATGATTAGGAAAATTTACTTGAAAGGAGCAGGCATGGTAGCACATGCCTGTAATCCCAGGGGCTCAGAAGGCTGAAGCAGGAGGATCACAAGTTCAAAGCCAGCCTCAGCAACTTAGCAAGGCCCTAAGCAACTTAGCAAGACCTTGTCTCAAAAAATAAAGGACTAAAAAGGTGTCTCAGTGGTTAAGGGCCCCTGGATTCAATCCCTGGTACCAAAATCCCAACAAACAAAAACAAAAACAAAATAAAAGACAGCTATACTTGACCACTTCTATGGTAAAAGGATGACTTGTAAATTTTATAAATTTTGAAGACATTCTCACAATATTTTATAGATCAGTTATAAGTATGCACATTTTCCAATCAAAGCACATGCAGATGTGTTTATATTATGGTCAAACAGGCACAGAAATCACTTCAAGGCAGGTGGCTAAAACTTGACTTTATTGAGAAGGTTTGGTTTGGTAGCTAGATTTCCCATCAAGGAGACACTTAGGAAAATAACACCAAATACCTGGAATTCAAGTAACTATTACTTTTATCATATTTCCATTAACTAGGTCAATTTGTCCCATTATGGCTTCCATAATAGGTGCCCCCCAAAAGCTCATGTGTGAGACAATACAAGAAAGTTAATAGGGGAAAATGATTGGGCTATGAGAACCTTAACCTAATCACTGCATTAATCCTCTGATGGGGATTAACTGAGTGGTAATTATAGGCAGGTAGAGTGTGGCTGGAGGAGATGGGTCATTGGAGGTGTGCCTTTGGGGTATATATTTTGTCCTTGATGAAAGGAGATCTCTCTCTCTCTCCTTCCTGGTGCCATATCTTTTTATTTTATTTTTTTCCACTTAAAAAATTTATTTATAGTAGTATGTATTACAGTTCATACTATACATATATAGCATCTTTTTACACAAAACAGTTTGTATACAAAGTATATTCGCAGCATTCAAGTCTTCAATCATGCATTTAGAATAATGATATCCGTCTTATTCAACCACTGTTTCCCCCCTTCAACACTTACTCCCTCCCTTACCCTCCCTTCCCTTTGACCATTATAGTGTTCCTCTAATCCTCCTATGTACCCCGACCCAACAATACTGTGAACCAGCTTCCTTATATCAGAGGAAACATTCGGTATTTGGATTTTTGAGATTGACTGATTTCACTTAGCATTATATTCTCCAACTTCATCCATTTACCTGTGAATGTCATTATTTTATTATCTTATTGCTGAGTAAAATTCCATTGTGTATATATACCACATTTTCTTTATCCATTCATCTACCAAGGGACATCTAGGTTGGTTCCACAACCTAGCTATTGTGAATTGTGCTGCTATAAACATTGAGGTGGCTGTGTCACTGTAATATGCTGTTTTTAAGTCCTTTGGGAATAGACCCAGGAGTGGGATGGCTAGGTCATAGGGTGGTTCCATTCCCATTTTCCCAAGAAATCTCCATACTGCTTTCCATAACGGTTGTACCATTTTGCAGTCCCACCAGCAATGTATGAGTGTGCCTTTTTCCCCACATCCTCTCCAACATTTATTGTTGTTTGTGTTCTTGATAGCTTCCATTCTGACTGGAGTGAAATGAAATCTTAGAGTAGTTTTGATTTGCATTTCTCTAATTGCCAGCGATGTTGAGCATTTTTTCATGTATTTGTTGATTAAATGTGTATCTTCTTCTGAGAAGTGTCTTTTCAATTCCTTAGCCAATTTATCGATTGGATTATTATTATTTTTTTTTGGTGTCAAGTTTTTTGAGTTCTTTATATATTCTAGAAATTAGTGCTCTATCCAATGTGCATGTATTAAATATTTGTTCCCTGGTGCCATATCTTAAGCTGCTTTTCTCTGCCACACTTCTGCCATGATGTTTTGTCTTGCCTCTGGTCCCAAAGAATGGAGTTGGCCATCTATAAACTAATGCCTCTGAAGCTGTGAGCCCCCAAATACACTTTTCCTCCTGTAACTGTTCTTGTGGGGTCTTTTAGTCACAACAAGAAATAAAAAGCTGACTAAAACACTTCCCCCAACAATGTTTGTTGGATTGAATAACCTCCATCATTCTTTTCAGTGCCTTCTGTTTCCCCTCCTGGCAGAGGTAAGAAGTTGGTTTATAGAGCCTGTGAGCATACCCCTTAGTTTGTACTCTGTGGATCTTGGGGACTTAATCAGAACCCAGCACTGTCCCTGTTTCCAGGCCCTTTCCTCATCACGTACATGTACTCATGCCTGTATCCCAAGTGAAGACTTGGAAACTGTCCTTTGGGCATTGTAGACACCTCTAGTAATCAGATACCTCCAAAAGCTCTTCTACTGCTCACTTTTTCTTCACTTGATACCCCCACCCTCTGAAAACCACCTTCCTTCTTTGTCTGGTCCTAAGGCCTATGGTGGTAGCACATGTGAAGAGAGGGAGGCCCTTCTTCCTCTGAGGCCACTAACTTTGCTGCCAGACAAGTCTGAAGCCCTCTGGCTTATCTTCATACCCATTCACACTTAAACTAGTGGAAGGACTAATCTAAGTACCCACTGAATAATTTTCAATCAATGAGAAAGAATGAATATGACTGAAGGAACAAAGAAAAGACCTCCTAGGCCAGGGTAGTGGCTCAGTGGTAGAGTGCTCACCTAGCACGTGTGAGGCACTGGGTTTGATCCTCAGCACCATACAAAAATAAATAAATAAAATAAAGGTATTATATCCAACTACAACTAAAAAAAAACCCTATTTTTAAAAAAGCATTTTAAAAAAAGAAAAAGAAAAGACCTCCCCTAGCAGAGTGTGTGTAGATGATAAATAGCAAGGTGCATGTGCAACATGGGAATTGAATGACAATGGACATTTGCAACAAAGGACATGCACATTGAGTGGGGTATGTGCTGCTGGGTTAAGGTTTTCCCACTTCTAAGGAGAATCAGCACTACAAGCTCTCCTGAAGACAAAAATAGGCATGCATAGCACTTTTCCTTCACTCTCCTGTGTCTGGGAAATTTGGAGCACAGTCTCAGGTTATCCTTGGGAAAGGATGCTTCACAAAATACCCATTGTGATAGAAGTAGATTTTAAGGATTTATTATTTATTATTTATTTATTTATGTACCAGGGATTGAACTCAGGGGCACTCAACCACTGGGCCACATCTCCAGCCCTTTTTTGTATTTTATTAGAGACAGGGTCTCACTGAGTTGCTAAGTGCCTCGCCATTGCTGAGGCTGGCTTTGAACTCAGGATCCTCCTGCCTCAGCCTCCCAAGTGCTAGGATTACAGGCATGCGCCACTGCACCCAGCTCGTTTTTAAGGATTTTAACATTCATTTTTATAGTTGCTCTCATCAATCATTTTCATTCTACCTTCTGGGGTTTCTGTCATGTTTGTCATGGCTTTGCTTACTCCTACAGAAGAGGAACATTCACATTTATTTTCTGCTGTTTTATTGCACATTTAAATCCTTTTAAAGATTTTTCTGTTAGACGAAACTTTAGTCAGTCTCCTGAAAGTTTCTCTCGGCTCATTTGTGTACTTCACTCATAAAAAATTCAGTTTGAGCGAAGAATGCTGCTAAGTCAATAAAGCAAGAATCCCACACTGTTAACATCAAATCATTTTCACTATTTGGTCAACTTTCTCTTTCTCCCACATTCTGTAAGTGGTATCTGATGATCCTGATTCAATAAGAATCCTTTTAGGTAAATGTTATGATTTGTATTTGTCTCCCAAAGTTTATGTGTTGGAAACTTAATCTGCAATGCATCATTGTTAAGAAGTGCAATCTTCATGGGGTAATTAGGCCATGAGGGCTCTGCCTTCATGGATGGATGAATTCCATGAATCCTATTAGAATTCTAATTGCATTAGTATTCTGTTTGCATACTAATTTGGGAAAAATGAACATAGTTCTATTACCAAGTCTCTTTATCAAAGAAAAAGTAACTCCCTAATTTCTCCAGTCTTCTTCCACTTCCCTCAGAAGTGTTTTTATTATTTTCATCATATTAGATTTTTACATTTGTATTAAATTTGTAACTAGGCCAAGAGCAAAATGTGACATACACACATACATATTTTTCCTCCATGTATATCACTAAGTAAAATAAAAACAAACAAATACAATCTTAGATAAGGAGAGACATTATTCCAAAACTCTGTCTCCATAGGAAAAATGCTCTGAGTGTAGGACTGTTAAGCATATAAAAGAAGAAAAAGGACTTCTTTCACAGGAAGAAATGAGTGGGTCTAGTAGGAACTTTTGAGGGGGAATTGGGAAAAAAATAAATTGAAATAAGCTGACAGCATAACCTGGTAGTTTGATAGAGAAACATTTTAAACATGATCAACTTCTCTGGTTAAGCTACTAAGGGTGGACATTTTCAATATAGTGCTTGTTCCCTCTAGGGAGCAAGCCAGTATTTAGGAGCCTGTGGGAAAGACAAAATCTTGACTAAAAAGTATTCAAGGCAAGGCAGAGTGTAACTAATGAGCAATTGTTTACACTAGGTCACCCATAATGAAACCACATTTAGTCCTCTGTTGGTTAATCTATATTGATTCAATAATTGGTAAAACTGAGTAACTGTGATAAAGACCATATGTAATGCTCTACTCCCTCGGCACTGATGCTTGTCACACTATAAATTTATCTTGGGGATGCAATTATAACTTGAAAGAACGTTTAGTTACAGGACCATATCTTTACTCCCACTTTTTACCCACTGAGGACTAATCTATGCCCTGTCAATATTTCTGGCTGGACTCTTGAGATTTCCAATAGTGGCCTCAATAATCACCCCCATCTTCAACTAAACACCTTCCCTCTTCAGCCTGACTTTCTCCCTTGCCCTAGCTCCATCATGAGGAAAATAACAATGGCAATGACATCACTTGAGGAAATAGACTCCCAGTTAAGACATATACCAACAATCTTCAGGATTTATGCAAGACCTAGATTCTCATAAACTGAAATTCTACATGTCTGGCATACAATTAAAAATTCTCACAACATAAAGAATCAGGGAAAACCCAACCCAGTTAATAAACAACAATGCCCAAAAGACAGATATTTGGACTATCTGACAGTTGTTAAAGCCAAAATTGTAAAAATGCTCCAACATGCAATCACAAATGCTTCAGAAAGAAATATAAATATAGATAGATATCTCAGTATATATACAATTAGAATTAGCACAAAGAAGATTTAAAGAGCTAAATGGAAATTTTAAATACAAAAACCAAAACAAAATACTCGTGGCATGGGTTAAATTGCCAAAAGAAGAGAGACATATACCAGTTCAAATTGTCCAACCAGAACAATGAAGAGAGAAAAAATGGAAAGATTAAAGATATTTAAGGAAAAGCTAACAGATCTTTAAATACCTGTGGGAAAATGGCATAATGTTTATCATTCATATAGCTCAGAAGATAATGATTCAGAATCCCAGGAGAGCTCAGTAATGAAAATTTACATAAATATCTACTTGGATAAATAATTCCTGGAAAATCCCCATATCTCACAAATGAGCATGGACCTACAGATTCACAAAACTCAGCAAATCCCAAGCAAAATAAGCCTAAAGAAATCCATAGCCAGACACATAACTAAACTGCTGAAAACTAAAGACAATGAAAAAAATTAAAATCAACCAGAGAATAAGATGCACTACTTATATAGGAATAAGGACACAAATGACTGTGACTTTCTCTTTGGAAATCACAGAAGTCAGAAGGAAATGTATGAACATTTTAAAATCACTATTAGAAAATAATGACAACCTAGTATCCTACATTAAGCAAAAATATCCTTCAGGAATTAATACACAAGAAATATATTTGCAGATGAAAAAAATTAAAAGAATGTTGCCAGCACACTGAAGAGAAGGGCAATGGAAATTGTTCAAACAGAAAAGTGTTTGAATGAAGTTACACACAGAAATCATTAAGATGGTAAATTTGTTAGGTATATTGGCACTAGGGATTGAACCCTGGGGCACTTAACCACTGAGCAATATTCCCAGTCATTTTTTATTTTGTTTTTTTTTTGAGACAAGTTCTCACTAAGTTGCTTAGGGCCTTGTTTAGTTGCTAAGGCTGACTTTGAACTTGTGATCCTCCAGTCTCAGCCTCCTGAGTTTTGGGGATTACAGGAGTATGCCATCATGCCCCATTGTTTTATACATTTTTGCCACATTAAAAATAGAGAAAGTTGGGCTGGAGTTGTGGCTTAGAGGTAGAGCACTCACTTAGCATTTGATCCTCAGCACCACATAAAAATAAAATAAAGATATTGTGTCCATCTATCACTGAAAAGTAAATATTTAAGAAATAAAGTTATTATAGCAAAAGAATATAAGAAAAAAAGATGAGAGGGGAAAATTCCAGGAGTAAAGACAAAGGTATCTGTACAAGGTTATGAAAGCCTTTACCTATGGAGTCAAACTTTTTTTATTCCAGCAACAATTTGTAAAAATTTGTATAAAATATAGTCAATAAGGGAATCTCATTGGAGACTCAGCATGGGAAGATGTTATTGAGGGTTGATCACTTAAACACCCTGTCTCTTGACTGACAATGTTGCCTGTCCCCGGTCCACCATCTTCTGTCCCATCATAACATTTCTACTTCTGATGAAGTGTAGGACTTGAGGAATTGGAAGAGAAATAGGATATTAGAAAGAGATAGAAAGGGAAAGTTGGGAAACAGTGAGGAAAAACATACTGCTCATGAAGGGACCTAGGAGACTTCTGGGATGATGATGATGCTCCATTGCTCAACCTATAATTGTATGCTTGTTTATTTGTCATTTCAGTTCTGTATGATTTTGCTTATGTATTTTGAAACTCTGTTTCTGGATGTACTACAGAAAACTATTAACCATAGCCAGCCTGATTTTGCTAGAATAGCAAAATTATTATTATTATTAGAATAATAATCACATGCTTGAAAGGTTGGATCTTGCCTGGAATCCTAAAACTTAGAGTTCAGACTCTTCCCATCATTCCCTGTTTTTCTGTGCCTAAGCTATTTGTATGAATAATATATTTTATACTGAACAGATTTCTGTCTGGGAGTCTAGAAAAACTAGGGATAACAGGAACATATCTCAACATTATAAAAGTTATCTATGCGAAGCCCCAGGCTAACATCATTTTAAATGGAGAAAAATTGAAAGCATTCCCTCTAAAAACTGGGACAAGACAGGGATGCCCCCCTTCACCACTTTTATTTAACATAGTACTTGAAACTCTGGCCAGAGCAATTAGACAGACGAAAGAAATTAAGGGATACAGGTAGGAAAAGAAGAACTCAAATTAGCACTATTTGCTGATGATATGATTCTATATCTAGAAGACCCAAAAAATTCCACCAGAAAACTTTTAGAATTAGTAAATGAATTCAGCAAAGTAGCAGGATACAAAATCAACACCCATAAATCAAAGGCATTTATATATATCAGTGACAAATCCTCTGAAAGGGAAACAATGAAAACTACCATATTTACAATAGTATCAAGAAAAGGAAAATACTTGGGAATCAACTTAATGAAAGACATGAAAGACCTCTATAATGAAAACTACAGAACACTAAAGAAAGAAATTAAGGAAGACCTTAGAAGATGGAAAGATCTCCCTTGTTCTTGAATAGGCAGAATCAATATTATCAAAATGACTATATTACCAAAAGCATTATACAGATTCAAAGTAATTCCAATCAAAACCCCAACGACATTTCTTATACAAATAGAAATGACAGTCATGAAATTCATCTGGAAAAATAAGAGACCCAGAATAGTTAAAGTGATCTTTAGCAAGAAGAGTGAAGCAGGTGGCATCACAATACCAGACCTTAAGCTGTACTACAGAGCAATAGTAACAAAAACAGCATGGTACTGGCACCCAAATAGACATGTAGACCAATGGTACAGAATAGAGGACACAGAGACTAATGCGCACAACTACAGCTATCATATTCGATAAAGGTGCCAAAAACATACATTGGAGAAAAGATAGCCTCTTCAACAAATGGTGCTGGGATGACTGGAAATCTGTATGCAACAAAATGAAATTAAACCTCTATCTCTCACCATGCACAAAACTCAACTCAAAGTGGTTCAAGGACCTAGGAATTAAGCCAGAGACCATGCGTCTATTAGAAGAAAAAGTATGCCCAAATGTCCATCATATCGGATTAGGCTCCTACTTTCTTAATAAAACTCCTATTGCACAAGAATTAAAATCTAGAATTAATGAATGGGATGGATTCAAACTAAAAAGCTTCTTCCCAGCAAAAGAAACAATCAGTGAAGTAAATAGAGAACCTACTAATTGGGAACAAATCTTTACTACATGCACATCAGATAGAGCACTGATGTCTAGAATATATAAAGAACTTAAAAATCTTAACACCAAAAAAACAACTAACCCAATCAATAAATGGGCCAAGGAACTGAACAGACACTTCTCAGAAGAAGATGTACAATCATTCAACAAATACATGAAAAAATGCTCAACATCTCTGGCAATTAGAGAAATACAAATTAAAACTACTCTAAGATTTCATTTCACTCCAGTCAGAATGGCAGCTATTAAGAACACAAACAATAATAAATGTTGGAGAGGATATGGGGAAAAAGGCACACTCATACATTGCTGGTGGGACTGCAAAATGGTGCAGCCAATATGGAAATCAGTATGGAGATTCCTTAGAAAACTGGGAATGCAACCACCTTATGACCCAGCCATCCCACTCCTGGGTCTATTCCTAAAGGACTTAAAAACAGCATACTACAGGGACACAGCCACATCAATGTTTATAGCAGCACAATTCACAATAGCTAGACTGTGGAACCAGCCTAGATGTCCTTCAGTAGATGAATAGATAAAAAAAAATGTGGTGTATATAAACAATGAAATATTAGTCAGCAATAAAAGAGAATAAAATAATGGCATTCACAGGTAAATGGATGAATTTGGAGAATATAATGCTAAATAAAGTTAGCCAATCTCAAAAATCCAAATGTTGACGCTTTTCTCTTATATAAGGAGGCTGATTCACAGTGGAGTTGGGACAGGGAGCACAGGAGGATTAGAGGAACACTAGAAAGGTCAATGGGGAGGGAGGGGAAGGGATGGGTAAGGGGGTAAAAAAAAAGATGGTAGAATGAGATGGATATCATTACCCTAAGTGCATGTATGAAGACACGAATGGTGTGAATATACTTTGTATACAAGCAGAGATACGTAAAAATGTGCTTTATATGAGTATTATGAATTATAGTGCATTCTACTGTCATATACAACAACTTCGAATAAAATAAATGTTATGGTGGCCATGGTCCCCATATTATAACTCATTTACACTGGCTATTTGGCTGATATTCAATGTGAATGGTGTCAACACTCAAACCCTCTGTCTCTCCTGATGCAGAGGATTCACCCCTATTTTAGAAATTTCAGGCATGAATAAGATAGTGAAATCAGGACATTTCTCTGGCTCTCAAGTCTTTCTTCTGTACAATGGAAATAACAATAACTACATCTCTCTCACAGGTTGTGGGAAAAAAAGAGTTGCTAATACCAGCTGGCTTTCTTTGAGTGCTATGTGCCAAAACCTCAGATGCTGAGGGCTTTGTCAGTATCACAGGAGTC